>JAPDVR010000016.1:10424219-10656719 GCA_026230005.1 Gila orcuttii | reverse complement strand
AATAATCATGTCTAACGACATCATTACGGACATTGTTACGAAATAATGCGACGTACATGTAACTTTATTGATGTCATCTGGCATTTTGTAATGTTTACATTACACTCAAAAAACACAAATGAAATTATACAGTAGGCCTAGGCTATATGCTATTTAATTGTAATTTAGCTGCAATCATGTAAAAACGTTATAAGCCATCAAACACGGTAGGCTACTTTATTATTATAAAGTGCAGAGGCTGTGAGTGCAGAGATGCTCTGCGTGAGTGGTTTTTAAGACAGTAACGTTAAATACAAGTACTCTACAGCGACTCTAGGGGTCACTGTTTGACAAAAACGTAATTCCTGCATAGTGTGCCTTTACAGTTTTTTAAGATTGCTAAACGACAGTGAGCACAACTGGAGCTACATGTGCAAAACTCTAACTACAGTCTGCACAGCAGCAGTTCATGTGGACCAAACTCTAGTTCGTTTTTCATTGCTTGAACACAGTTTTCAAAACTCTACACACTTATCCCATGACTTTAACCACAACCTGCACAACACTGTGGATTTACAGCACTTTGTTCAAATGCTAACACACTGCTGTCAAAACTGTGAACCACACATTCAAAACAGAATAGAGTTCAGCCTTGTGCCTTTCAAACACTGCTGACTGCAGTTTCAGCTGAAAGGCTAAGCAGGTGTCTTGTTTGTTATTTGTTCGAATTACAGTATGTACTTTTAGTTTCTACCTTTTTTCTTATTACTGTAATTCCGTAAATTACTACAGACTATTGAAGCAAACTGCTAATTTTCATTTACCTTAAAGAATTATGTTCTAAAAATTTAAATAAATCATTTGAAAGAATGTCACTCTTTTCTTTGAAGAAAATATTACTTTGTATGAAGTCACTAAAATTGTTCAAACTGTAAAGATGAAAAGTTTGTATTTTCTGTATTGGTGTTTGATGCTAGTGTTTTTACTCTCAGTGTGTTCTGAGTGACAGTGTATGTTATCTCAGTGAGGGTTGTGCATAGTTTTTGGCTGCACTGAGCCTGTTTTGAGCCATGTGTTAAGAGTTGTGTTGCTTAGAATGAGTTTTACAGGTAATGTGAACTGTTTAGCTCAGGTGACTGTTGGTAGTGCAGACTGTAGTTAGAATTTTGCACATGTAGCTCCAGTTGTGCTCACTGTTGTTTAGCAATCGAAAAAAACTGTAAGATTACCTTAAATTCAGGTCAGAGTAGCCTAGTCTCAGACGGCACGCCCACAGACCACCCACAGTCCGTTCACTGACCGTCTGATGCATATTTCTCACAAAACACTTTCTCAGTCTGGTGTGTTGTACTCTGATTAGCTGGCTTTACATTACTTTTGGGGAGTTTGTTTGTTTTGGGCATATTTTGTTGTGTTGTACAGAACATTTTACACATACTTTATGCTATTGTATTTTCTGCACAGCCATTCACAGAGACTCCATCTGCATTATTACATTTCAATTACAGTATATTATTGGGACACAATCTATTTCAGATAAACTCACTCCTAAAAGGCATGTAAAAAGAAAATGATCTGTGGTTGTCTGTAAAACTTGTGGTCACTTTATATGTCCATCACAAGTAAGTGGTTCTTGTCCAAAACCAGCTGCATTGTGGCTTTAGCTATTTGCCGTTTATCAGACTAAGAATGCCAAATTAATTAACCATTTTTGCATGGCATCTCCAGGTCAGTGGTGGTGTGACAGTTATGGTAGAGATTTGGAAAACAGCATTTGGAGCCAGAGAGAAAACAACAGACAGACAATTAAAGACAACATGGTGAACAAAAAAACAAAAATAAACTTTTTTCATTATAAGGGCACTAAACCTTTAACACCATGCTTATCATTCGGCTATCTTTTATTATTAGTTATGAATAATTCAATGATCTATCAATAATGCAGCTTTAATTAAATGTAGTTACACAGATTGCATTTACTGTAGGAATTTGCAGCAGAATCTGGCCAACACAAAACAAACCAGACATTGCAGATCAGACTTGAAAAGCTAAAATGCACTGTCCTTTTTACATAGTATCTTGTGTAAAATTATGATGAAATGTCTCCAGAAATGTTAGATTAACTGTAAATTCAAAAGTTAATTCAAGGCCAAAATCACTGATAACAATATAAATGCATAGAAGGAAAAGGAAAAAAGGGGGTAAATTATTATTAACATTGACATAACACTCAATTAACATTGTACTTTTTTTTTAACTAATTTTAAAATTTAACTGCAAATTATTTTAATTTAGGTTTTTCTTTTTTTAATTAACAATTATAGAACAGCATGAATCTTTTAGCTTTTAATTTAAATGGATGTCACTCATACCCAATACAATAAATGTTACATTTATCTGTCTCATTATTTAGTGTGAAATAACTGCAGATGATGTTGAGTGAGAGCTTCCTGTGACAGCTTATGTCTTTCCACATTTCTTCATGTGTTCAGATGAGCGTATAGGAGATAACAGGAAGTGTACGATAGGAAACAGTTCCGATCCTTCACAATTATTTGCTAACAGTTCTTTTTTTTCACTTCAAAGCTTATGAAATGCATAATGAGCTTATGATATATAATTACAGTACATGTAAAATTAAATAATAAAAAATGAATTTTTTATTAAATTAAATACAATAAAATCATCATATTAAATAAAAAATAGATATATAATGAAGAAAATCCACTATATATACAGTGTGTGTGTGTGCGCGTGTGTGTGTGTGTGTGTGTGTGTGTGTGTGTGTGTGTGTGTGTGTGTGTGTGTGTTACAAAAATAGAAATTCAAAGAATTGCCCAGCCCGCAGAAACTTAAAAAATCTGGTCACCCTAAATATTTTCTGTCTGTGGTGGAATATAACAAGTACACACATATAAATTGAAAAAGCACACCGCATTGGGTTGAATCTAAGTACATGTAAAATTAAATAATAAAAAATGAATTTTTTATTAAATTAAATACAATAAAATCATCATATTAAATAAAAAATAGATATATAATGAAGAAAATCCACTATATATACAGTGTGTGTGTGCGCGTGTGTGTGTGTGTGTGTGTGTGTGTGTGTGTGTGTGTGTGTGTGTGTGTGTGTGTGTGTGTGTGTGTGTGTGTGTTACAAAAATAGAAATTCAAAGAATTGCCCAGCCCGCAGAAACTTAAAAAATCTGGTCACCCTAAATATTTTCTGTCTGTGGTGGAATATAACAAGTACACACATATAAATTGAAAAAGCACACCGCATTGGGTTGAATCTAAGGACATGTGTAACACATATAATTGAGCACTGTGACCACCTGTCTCTACAACCTCCAGTTCCCAACACCTTCAGTCACTGTGATTCTCTCTTTCTGTCTGTCTCAGCAGTGAGATTAGATAAGGGGATCAGTTGTACAGAGTTTGACCCTGTCCCTTAAGGCTAGTGTGAAGATGCAGTGTGCAAGCTGTAAATCTGAGCGAACTCAGACAAGATCAGTTGTGAAAGTAGCTCTTTTAGACTAGGAGAGGGAGACGAGCCATAAAAAAAAATGACAGAAGCTTCTCATCCACATTTTTGAACACCACTCAACATCTTCTGGAATCTTCACAAAAATTCAATGTCCAGATTTAGCTAGATAATAAGAAAAACATAGTGTGGTTTGCCTCAAGTGAGAGGCTGAAATATGAAGAGAGCACATTAAGGGTGCTGGAAATGGAAATGTAGTAAGATATAGCGAAGACATGAACAGGAAAAGGATGAAGTGTGACAAGGCAGCTCATGTTAATGGTCAGTGGAACTGCAGGCGCTTCATTCAGGATGCGCTTGAAAAATTAAGCAACACTCCCACTGCTGAATAATTCCTAGCTTTAATGCTAGAGAGGCTGAGAGGGGAAATGAGCCTGCACTTAGCCTATTTTTCCATACTCAAAAGGGCAAAAATACACTCAAATTATATAGAGTACGTCAGCTAGAAACGTAAACACAGAAGGCAGTCCTGGTTTTGAGAGTGGGTGCAACCTTTCCAAATTTTACACAGTGTAAATTGCACCATCTCATCCCCATTAAAGTATACTTTCAGTATGTTTTCATGTCTGCATGCTAAAAAAAAAGTGTGTTTATTCTTGCCAAGAACCAAAAACTTAGACATAAAGAACATCCGAAATATCAATATAATAGACTGCTGTGGAAAAAGACTCCTTAAAAATAATTGCACTATACATAAGTTCTTTCCATCCAAAAGATTTTATAAGGAATACTGCACCCAGGCTCCTGAAAGGTGGGAAAAGCTCTTCCCATGTTAGTGTGCAGCATATATATATATATATAAAGTTGGTTTAACTTAGTTATTTGATATTATAAATCCGGGGGGTGTGACATCATGATTGACAGCTGTGATTGACAGATTCTCTGAGCGAAGTAGTCATTGAGGCACCAGCTGACTTTTTGGGGGATTTCGGGAGGAAATTGGAGCTTTCACTTAAATTTCTACATTTCCATAACTGTTTATTTCACACCGACATAATGAGTTATTCAGCAGTACACTGTACTAACCGTTTCTTGCGCTGATTCGTGTCCCGATTCGTGTCCCGAATCAGCGCAAGATGTCAGCGTCATATTGGGACATTAGCGGCTTCACTTTTCTACAATGGAAGAAAGTGAAGTTGTGTCGTCCATCTTTTTTTTCAGTTTATAATTTAAACCAAGGGTGTCAAACTCAGTTCCTGGAGTTTAGCTTCAACCCTAATTAAACACAACTGATCCAGCTAATCAAGTCATTCAGGCTTCTTTAAAACTGCAGGTGTGTGTTGAAGCAGGGTTGAAACTTAACTCTGTAGGGCTATGGCCCTCCAGGAAGTGGGTTTGACACCTGTGATTTAAACACAGATTTAATAATGGCGATGAAATGATGACATTGATTTCATTTTTTATTTTCTATTCCTTCAAAAGACCGTCACTGACGATCAAATGATTTTTGGAGCATTTCAAGTTAAGGTCATGTACAGACAGCAAATGTACCTCATCTGTACATTGTGCAACTGGACAATCGAACATATGGAACAGCGCAATCTAACGCAAATGTAAATATAACATAAGAGTCTGCAAACAGTTGGCAGGTCAAGAAAAATATGTCTACTTGATTTTTGTTATTGGGTAAGGGTAGTGTATAGCTTCTAACATAGCTTTGACTTCCTACAAGTCTTGTCAAATATTATTTCCAGAACAAATGAGATTTCCAGTTGAAAACATTACCAAGTGAGAGGGTCATAACCCACAGTTTTCATAATAGTGGAGGATGAACTTCTGAACTGAAAGGGCCACTTCAACAATCCAGAATGAAACCAAGCTGCAGAAACAAATTCAAAGCCAACCCTGATAATCATTTTTGCTTGACATTGGGTTTCAGTTCCTTTAGCAACCACAAACAAAAACATAATGAACTTATATCATCCTAAAACTTGATTTGTTTTTCAGTCACAGCAGGACTGTGGGAAGATCTTTGTTCCTGAGAGCAGAAAGGGAAAATGGACAGACTGACAAAGGACACTCGTCTGACTCCTCTTTTTCTCTGTATTTGTTTTTGTGCTCCTGTAGATAAACTTGAAGAGCATGACGCTAGCAACAAAAGTTCAAAGGTTTGATTCAAGTCCAGGTATTCATCGTGTCCTTGTCTATCTTTGTTTAATTTGCCACAATTCTTATCCATTTATTCATATTCCCTTTCTGTCTCTGTCCCACTCACTCTTCTCTTTTCCTGCGGCAAATGTGCCTATAAAAGCCAAGTCCTTCCTGAGCCAGGCTGACAGATAGGCCTAAATATTTAAATGCTGGATGGACACTTCACTGCAAGCATACCAGCACACATATGCCCTCAATCTCTCCCTTACAGACACAGACACACTCACACACACACACCAAACTGTAAACATACTACAAATACTTGTAAATACTACAAATATAAGGGTATAAGTTAACAAATATAAGTTTGTTTTGTTGGTTTGAAAGATTTCAGAACTCTGGTTTAGACCAAAAAATCCAACACACACACACCAAACTGTAAACATACTACAAATACTTGTAAATACTACAAATATAAGGGTATAAGTTAACAAATATAAGTTTGTTTTGTTGGTTTGAAAGATTTCAGAACTCTGGTTTAGACCAAAAAATCCAACATACACACACACACAAACAAAGAATTTGTTTGGAAAATTGAAAATGTTTTCATCATTTACTCACCTTCATGTTGTTCTATGTAACCCCATTTAAGTACATGCTATACAATGAAATTTGATCAAGGAGCATTTCAAGGAAAATACACCAGCAAACTGGTTTGGAGTGACATGAGAGTAGGTGAATAAATAGTTTTGAGCAGTTTTTTTAGGGATATTTTAAATAATGTCAATGAAAGTCAATGTGGTCCAAAACGACATTGAATCCCATTTACTGTAGGGACAAAAGAAAATCGTTTGCATTCCAAGGAAGAAATAAAGTCAAACAGGTTGGTAACATGAGATTATTGTATAAACTATTCCTTCAACACACATATACTATATTGCCAAAAGTATTGGGACACCCCTCCAAATCATTTAATTCAGGTGTTCCAATCACTTCCATGGCCACAGTTGTATAAAATTGAGCACCTAGGCATGCAGACTGCTTCTACAAATATTTGTGAAAGAATGGGTCGCTCTTTGGAGCTCAGTGAATTCAAGTGTGGTACCGTGATAGCTTGCCACCTGTGCAATAAATCCATTTGTAAAATTTCCTCACTATTAAATATTCCCCGGTCAACTGTTAGTGGTATTATAACAAAGTGGTAGCAATTGGGAACAACAGCAACTCAGCCACAAAGTGGTAGGCCACGTAAAATCACAGAGCAGGGTCAGTGCATGCTGAGGCTCACAATGCGCATAAGTCTCCAACTTCTCCAACTGCAGAGTCAATAGCTACAGACCTCCAAATTTCGTGTGGCCTTTAGATTAGCTCAAGAACAGTGCGTAGAGAGCTTCATGGAATGGGTTTCCATGGCTGAACAGCTGCATCCAAGCCTTACATCAACAAGTGCAACGCAAAGCATCGGATGCAGTGGTGTAAAGCAAGCCGCCACTGGACTCTAGAGCAGTACAGACATGATCTCTAGAGTGACGAATCACGCTTCTCTGTCTGGCAATCCGATGGACGAGTCTGGGTTTGTCGTTTGCCAGGAGAACGGTACTTGCCTGACTGCATTGTGCCAAGTGTAAAATTTGGTGGAGGGGGGATTATGGTGTGGGGTTGTTTATCAGAGGTTTGGCTTGGCCCCTTAGTTCCAGTGAAAGGCAAGACATTTTGGACAATTTCATGCTCCCAACTTTGTAGGAACAGTTTGGGGATGTTCCTGTTCAAACATGACTGCACACCAGTGCACAAAGCAAGGCATGGATGAGCGAGTTTGGTGTGGATTTAGAGCGGAGACTGAAAGCCAGGCCTTCTCATCCAACATCAGTGCCTGACCTCACAAATGCCCTTCTAGAAGAATGGTCAAAAATTCCCATAAACACACTCTTAAACCTTGTGAAAAGCCTTCCCAGAAGAGTTGAAGCTGTTGTATTGAAGCTGTTGTAGCTGCAAAGGCTGGGCCAACTCCATATTAAACCCTACGGATTAAGAATGGGATGTCATTAAAGTTCATGTGCATGTAAAGGCAGACATCCCAAAACATTTGGCAATATAGTGTATATACTAACTGAAATCCCTATACACATAGCTGTCACCAACTTATATAAAAGTACACAAAAGAATGCATTTGTTTGCTTCCAGTTCACTTTCTTCTTCTTTTCTCTGTTAACTTCCTTTCCCTCTTTTCCACCCTCATTCTTTTAAGTATATTTGATAACTGGCCATTTAATGTGATCTTTGGCTGACAGGAACTCAATGATAGCATCAGAAATGCCACTACAGAGAATTCTCCAGACGCAGAAGAGAAAACATAGCCACCCAAAGGGCACACAGAGAGAACAAAACAAGCCGAGCGTTAGCGGTGGAATATAAAACATAATTTTCTGTGATGAGCCTCAATATTGATTAGCTCTCAAATCCCTCTCCCTCCCTATGTCTTCCCTTCTCGACCTCTGCTTTTTTCTGAATAGATCATTCTGCTGTAGCCATATTCCTATTATAAATAAGCTTTCCACCAAGGCTGTTTCCATCACTGCTTGACGGTTTTCCCCCATTATTTTTTCTTTCTCTCCACAATAGGGTTTGGATTATAGGGTTTTTGTGAAAGAAATTAGTCACATGACATTTAGGTTCTGCTAATAACAACAAGATTTCAAATCACATACATTTAGGGGTTGTGCACTAGCTGAGTAACTGCCAATGAAAAGAATAAAGGTGTGATTGACTTGAAGCGCCACTGCGCAGACCAATTGGTGTATGACATCAAAGTACTGCAAGAGTGATTCGAAAGCATATGGAGACGTCTGCTCTCTAATCGCTTTCGCGGTACTTTGATGTCATACATTGATCTTTTCTGTTATCTTAAGAATGGTAACAGAAAGGTTTCTCCAGGCATTATAGAACTTCAAAGGTGATGAAACATACTTTGAATGAAAGTAATTTTAGATAAAAGTGTCAGTAAATGTAAACCTTTATAAATACAAACATTTATAAATGTCCTTGGGAAAAACATACAGCTTGACCAGTGTACCCTATAAGCCAAATAAATGACTAATGACTCGCTTCTTGTTAGTGATTAAGAAAAATTTCAAAAATCAGCCAGGGCTGCGTTTCACAAAAGCATTGTAAGCCTAAGTTGATCGTAGTACAATTACCACCAATGGTAAAAAAAAAAAGTTTAAAAAAAAAAGTATATACTCTTCCGTTCAAAAGTTCGGGGTCAGCATATTTTTAAGTTTCTTATGTACACCAAGGCTGCATTATTTGCTTATTTGATTAAAATACAGTGCACACCATAATATTGTGAAATGTTATTACAACTAGATAACAGTTTTTGATATATATTGATAACAATTTTATTATATTTTAAAATGTAATTTGTTCATGTGATGACGAAGATGAATTTTCAGCAGCCATTACTCTAGTGTAATGCATTTCTTTAGGATTCTTTAAATAGAAAGCTAAAAAATAACAGATTTTTAAAGTAGAAATATTTGTCAACATTATAAATGCCTTTACTGTCACTTTTGATCAATATATTGCGTCCTTGCTGAATAAAAGTTTTTAAAAGATTTCTTTTTTTTCTTTTCTTTTTTTTACATACTGACCCAAAACAGTTTAAAACATAGTCATATTTATGGCACTTTTAAAAAGTCAATAAAAAGTAAATAAGTCTGTGTAAGCAGACCATTTGACGGAATGATATTGTGTGTCGTTTATTGTTTGATTTAAAATTATATTATCTGTTCTAAAGTTCTAAAATCTCATCATTTGGTAATACACTTCTGAGGGCAAGAAGAACTGCATTTCTTTTTTTTTTCATATATTTCTTACTCAAAAGTACTAAAATAATCATTCATTGGGAAGAATCAGAACTTAGTTAAGAATTTGTATCTGCTGCATGTCTGTCTGTATCCTCCAAAATACTTTTTCAGTCTGATAACCCAGTTTTAATAAATCACTATCCACATTTTGTCAATTTGTATGAAAATAAACAATATATATTGATTCTTAAGCCATTTTTTGCAATATATTATATATATATATATATATATATATATATATATATATATATATATATATATATATATATATATATATATATATATATATATATATATATATATATATATATAACATGCATCTGCCATAATAACCCAATGCAATGTGTTAAATATTAATTTGGAGGCTTTTTTACAAATACATGTGATTAATTCCAAGTAATCGGATTGATCATTAATTAATAAGCATGTCATGCTGATTTTAGACTAAATTCTTTTATCTACCAAAAATCCATAACCAAAACAATTATGGATACATGATGGGTGAAAAAGAGTTGAAGAGGATCTAATGGACCATTGGACTCATCCTTTCCAATTGTATCTCTTCCATGCTGTCTTCACACAACCCCCTCCACCCTGGTTAAAAGCCCAGAACATCCATCTGCGGCCGGCTGCGAGAATAGCTTACTACCCGAAACATCAAAAGCTCAAGCCTGGCCAAGAGCTCCACCAACACTGTGTGTCTGCGCAAAAGCGAACGAGAGGTACCACAGTTATCTGCTTGGGTCCTTGTTTGGCTTTTGATGTCTCATGTTGACATCAATGGCATCACAGGCCTTATTGAATGGAAGAGGGCCACTTCCTAGAGCTGGGTGTTTTACATATGAAAGAACTTCATTGACAAACTTGCAACAGGCACACATAATAATGCTCTTTAGCCCTGCTGTAAAACATAAATCGATGATGTACTGACACTACAAAAATCATTTTCTCAATCAATAAAAAACACAATATAAGCAAAATACATTAGAGAAAATATTTATTATAAAAAATCACTGATTAAGATGGCCATGAACAAATCTTTTCCACTGATATAAGAGTATTGTTTAGCATTTAAAAACATTATCTGTGAGTGTGCGTGATGGCATTGACTGCAAGGACGGTTCGTCTCAAGTCTGCTGTGTGCATCTCCTCAGATTCCAATAAAAATAATGTTGCCCTGGTAACTTAGCATCAACAGGTCATAAGGGCTCTCACTCATATTACTCAAGAACACATCACTTCTCTTACACTCCAGAGAGGCACTTTTGCCACTTTATCCATCTACTTCAATTAAAACAAGCTAATACAACAATAACTTGTGTCAGAATTTCACATTTACATTTGTAAAATAGAAGTTTAATAGGCTTTATGCCGAACGTCACATGAACAAACAGGAAATCAGGTCTCAATGCATCCGCTTGTCCGGAGAAAGTGTTAATGACAGTACGAACTGACGGTGATATCTATGGACTTTTAGGGTAATTAGCTAACCTACTGTAGCTAGTTCCTTTTATTGTTGCAGTTTTACTCAATTTAAATATCGAAATGTTAGTGTGATGAAAAATAAAAACTTTTAGATATCGATCTACACATGCGACGGACATCGGTTATGCTCATCTTTGCTTGCTCCTTTGAAATTAAGAGTAGCGTCGGTTCTGGCAGGTCATGTTAGTCAGGCTCGCATCAGCTGACTCTCAGCTGATCCACGTCTAACTATAGGAATACGACGCCTATCACTGTATACATATATAAGCTCCTTCAGTATTTTCAAGCAGCTATCGCGTTCTCAGGAGCTAATTAAATGGAGAAATTCGGCAGGAAACCCACATCATCTCACAAGGAATCGTGCAATCGGGAATTTAGTGAGAGGAATTCGTTCCCCACAAGGATTTCACCTCAGATTCATTCAAGTTCGTGAACTTGAACACGAGATTGGCTGCATTGATCATAAGTTGCCTGATATGGAAGTGACCTCAGTCTGCATTGCTGCTCGCATCGCTGCATTATTGGCATATGACTTGATGTGATTCACTCTCCATTCATCTCTAAAGTCTTCACGAAGCTAAGCTAAGTTTCTTTTTAATGCTCATTGCTAAAAGCTATCAGGGTATTGGCAACATGCTTGTTGCTAATGCTATCCATGTTGCTAGGGATTATCTAGTCGTTTTCATTAAAATGCTCTTGCTAGGCTTATGCGGTCATATTGGCTATGTATTGTATATGTTGTCATTGGCAACTGCTTGCGTTGCACATGCTGTGCTTTTAGCACAGCACAGATTCAAGCAGCTTGCGGTGATAGTTAGAAAATAACTATTCATGGTGCAAACGGAATCATTTCTGCTGTGGCACAGCTCTAAAAAGACATAGTAAACAGTCCCTATTTAGTTGAGTCAGTTCAGCGTTGATCCTGTCTGGTATCGGACATGCTTGGTCTATCTAGTTCTTGGAAAAACAGCATTCTGAAAGCTATAGTGTGTTGGTAATATGCTTGCTCTAAAGGCTATCTGTTGTTATTGAAACATGCTTGTTCTTAAAGGGATAGTTCACCCAAAAATGAAAATTCTGTCAGTATTTACTCACCCTCATGTTGTTCCAACCCCGTAAGACCTTTGTTCATCTTCGGAACACGAATTAAGATATTTTTGATGAAATCTGAGAGCTGGATCACTCCTCCATACTAGTCCATAGGCTTCTTCAGGGATTGAAACATGCCAGCCTCGAAAAGTTATTAAAGACATTGTTAAAATAGTCCAAGTGACTACAGTGGCTCAATCTTAAGTTTATCAAGCGATGAGAATACTTTTTGTGCACAAAAACAAACATAAATAACGACTTTATTTCAACTATTCATTTCCTTCTCTTTGGGCCTCGAGTCAGTTAACTTAGTGTAATTGCGTAGAGCTACGTCACACGTAGGTTCACTATTGGCCAACGCTTGTCATGTGAGTGATGCGTGTGACGTACAGCAACAGAAGCGTACGCTGTTAAACTAGTAACCTGACTCAAGGCCCAGAGAGAAGGAAATGAATAGTTGAAATAAAGTCGTTATTTTGGGGTTTTTTGCACACAAAAAGTGTTCTCGTCCTAAAAAAGGGCATACAGAAATTTCGCTTTCAGTTTGTGTTGGGGGATATTGGCATATTGTTTTGTTTTGGGGGGTTATTGCTTCTCTCCCTGCTCTTATCCATGCTTGGCTGCATGGATGCGCAGGGAGTACTTGCCCAGAACAGAACCATACCGCCAATCCTAAATGTATGCTAATTGTCAATCATATTTGACGATAGTGGTCCTGACAGAAGTCATCTTGAGTAAAACAGCTCTATACTTAAAGAAGCACATCCTATACAAAAAACTTGAACCAGATAAGACATGTTTTACAGAATAGTTTGCTGCGCATAACCCCCATTTATCCAATTCCCTTATGACTACATGAATCATTTATAGACCTTTACATTTGACTGTTATTTTTAAATCATCATTATTTTTATTCACTATTTTCATTATCATCATCCATCCATTCGATTACATAGTTTATTGAATTATTTCATTGAATTCTATTTGTTCTCAGCATGCTTTGAGGCAGTGTCACTCAAATAAGTAAAGGTTCAAAATAGAGCCTTAAAGGGTTCTTTATATATATATATATATATATATATATATATATATATATATATATAACATTTTAGGGGTTCCCATCATGTGATCATTTTATGGATTTGGTTTTTAATTGATTAATTTTGCTTTAATTCCATCTACTCCATCTATGTTTTGATCATCATTCTGAATCCAATTGATGCAGTCTTTGACAAAAATGCGGTTTACTAAGCTTTTTCTTTTATGAAACTTACCCACATGTAAGTGTTGATAAAAAAAGCATGAAGATAGAATAAATAAGGTCTTTTTTTTAAGTTGTCTTTCTATTGATATATTGCATGCTCAGATATTCATACAACAAAATATTCTGGAGGACCATGAAATTATAGTGCTATTTTTATGCTGGTGCTGGCTGGCAACTTTTTTCAAATATGTTGGAAGGGAAAGAGTTAAATAGTTTGAGAACATACTTTATTAGTAGGAAAAATGTAAAGCCAGTTCACACAGAACACATTTTTGCTGTTATAAACACGAGACGCAGGCCAGCAGAGTGGGAAAAAAACGCAAGGTCTAGAGACGTGTTTTTTAAAAATTGAACTGATTTTGACTTGAGCGTGACGTCACAGACCAGGAAACTATAAAGCTTTCCCAGAAACAGACCGCGCTAGCTTCTGTGTCTTCAGCAAGTGCTCTCTGTGATACTGTCTCTGTCTATTTGGTGTTGTTTTGTCATTGCACAATATATATATATATATATATATATTTTTTTTTTTTTATTATTATTATTATTATTATGAACATGCAGCAGTTCAAGCAGTGTGATGTTCCTTGCCCTACTTTTCTTATGGGTGGGGACACACACAAAAATGTGTGTTGCTTGTTTAAGAGTGGAGCATGCCCAGTCAGTTCTCGAGATGGCTGACTGTGAGCATTGCCATAAGCTGTCCGTGAGGACGCCTCGCTCCCGCCGGGCATTCTTTGAGGAGGACGGTTCGGTTCTGCCAAGGCACAGTGGCGATGCACAACATGGGGTTCGTAAATGGATCTGACAGAGGGGTTTGAGACGGGTCCAGCCCTATCTCTGCCTTCACCTGCCAGATCCAGTGCCTTGTCTCAGGGAGAAGCACGCACTGTGGTTTCTTCTCCCCGGGGCCAGGATATGGATGTTGTAAGGATTGATGCAGGGGATTTTGAGGATTTGTCACCTCATACCCCTACTTATGAGGAGCTAATGGAGGTTGTGACTCGTGCTGTAGCTAAATTAGACATTGATTGGCCAGCCGAGAAACAGGAAGTTCGAAAGAAAAGCCTGCTGGATGAACGCTTCTTACCATCCAGATCACATCCTCCTCGTCGGGGACTGCCGTTTTTCCCGATCTCCACACCGAGGTGTCAAAATCGTGGAAGAAACCAGTCTCATATTGTGTTTTCTCCCCTCAAACATCTAATTATAGTAACATCTCAGGGCTGAAATAACATGGTTATGCCTCGGGCTGAAGAGACGCTTGCGAGCTATCTCTCTCCTGAGTCTGCATCGTCACTAAAGTCCCCAACATTACCCACCAAGCCTCTTAAAGCTACATCAATGCTGGTGGGTAAAGCATATTCTGCAGCAGGTCAGGCTGCAGCATGCTTGCATACAATGTCTATATTGCAAACATATCAGGCTGAGCTGCTAAGGGACCTAGATGAAAGTGAGGAAGTAAGCGCGGACACAATTCGAGAATTTCATCACGCTCCAGATCTGTCTCTTCGGGCCACCAAGTAGACAGCTAAATCTGTAGGCCGGTCTATGGCAGCCCTGGTGGCCGGGGAGAGACATCTGTGGTTAAATCTATCAGATATGAAAGACAAAGATAGATCCTCCGAGGAGGGCCGCAGTGCTGCCAGTTCAGTTGTTCCCTGCCGGTTCGCCGCTTCAGGGCACCGAGGTGTCAGCGTTCCCCAACGATCCTCCGAGGAGGGTCGTAAAGCAGTCAGTTTGGTTGTTCCCTGCCAGTTCGCCACTTCAGGGCGCCGAAGTGGCTGTTCGACCAATACCAGAGGCCAGTCTCGAGAGACTGGTCCCCTTAGTAGATTTTCTTGCAGTGTGGAAACTACTGCAAAATATATCTCGTTGGGTCCTGCTCACTATAGAAAAGGTTTACAGAGTTCAGTTCGGTTCTCGTCCTCCCAGATTTACTGCCCTATGGTGGTGGACCCCCGAGCAGGCTCTGGTTATGGAGCAAGAAGTTCAGACTATTCTATGAAAGGAGGCTATAGAAAGGGTTCCTCCTCCCAGCAGGGAGTCAGGGTTTTACAGCCATTACTTCATTGTTCCAAAGTAGGATGGAAGATTGCGTCCTATTCTAGACTTGTGCCAACTAAACCACAGGGTTTAGAAACTCAAGTTCAAGATGCTTACACTCAAACAGATCGTGTCACAGATTCAGTTCGAGGACTGGTTTGTCACGATAGATTTGAAGGACGCGCACTTTCATCTAGCCATCCATCCTTATCACAGGAAGATCCTGAGGTTCGCTTTCGGGGACGAAGCGTACCAATATCGGGTTCTTCCCTTCTGCCTAGATTTATCATCCCGCACTTTCACGAAATGTGTGGATGCAGCTCTGGCTCCCCTGAGACTCCAGGGGATTCACGTGTTGCATTACATCGATGACTGGTTGATTTTAGCTAAATCCGAGCATATGGCAGCCACTTTTCTAGGTGTGGTTTGGGATTCGATGACGATGCAGGCACAACTATCCCCTTCTCGTATAGGATCGATTCTCTCGGCAGTAAATGGGGTAAAACTAGGCCAGTCACTCACTGTCTTATGGCAGCTGCGTCCAATGTAATAACTTTTGGCCTCCTGTACGTGAGACCCCTGCAGTGGTGGCTCTGAACAAGGGGTTTTCTCCAAGGGGAAATCCGTTTCACATGATCAAGGTCACGCGGCGATGCTTACGTGCCTTAGTCATGTGGAAGAAACCTTGGTTCCTAGACCAAGACCCAGTGCTGGGGGCTTCTTGTCATCGCGTAATGCTTACGACAGATCCTTCCTTCACAGGTTGGGGGGGGGGGGGGGGGGGGGCGATCATGAGTGGTCGCTCAGTGAAAAGTCTGGGACAGGACCATCTACTTTCTTGACACATAAATCAGCTAGAAATGATGGCGGTGTTTCGAGCTCTCAAACACTTCCTCCCAGATCTGAGGGGCCATCATGTGCTTGTCTGCATGGACAACACATCGGTGGTCACTTACATCAACCATCAGGGGGGTCTGAGGTCACGTCACCTATGCAAACTGGCTCATCAGATCCTCCTATGGGCCCAAGGGAAATTACTGTCTCTCAGGGCAGTTTATATTCCGAGGTATCAAAACCAGGGAGCAGAGATATCCTGTCGATACAGGGGCTGGGGCCTGAGGAATGGAGACTTCACCCTGAGGCGGTAAAGCTCCTATGGGAGAAATTTGGTCAAGCACAAGTCGACCTATTTGCATCTTCAAAGACAACTCACTGTCCTATGTGGTTCTCCCTGATGCATCCAGCTCCCCTGGTCTTTTACTAGTAGTCTCGTACTGGCCGGCCAGAGTTTGGTGTCCCAGACGGCTCTCCGATGGAGATTCAGATCTGGAGGGACCTATTGTCCCAAGCAGGGGGCATGATTTATCACCCTCGCCCAGAGTTGTGGAAACTGTGGGCCTGGCCCCTGAGGGGGCGCAACTCATAGAATCGGATCTCTCAACCGAGGTCATTGAGCTCCAGTCCAGAGCTCCCTCTACGAGAAGACTGTATGCACTGAAGTGGAGACTGTTCTCTTCTTGGTGTGGAGAACGCCAATTGAATCCAGTTAACTGCCCTGTTGGTTCGGTACTTGATTATTTGCAAGAACGTTTCTCTGCAGGATTATCTCCTTCCACCTTAAAGGTGTTTGTGGTGGCTATATCTGCTTACCACACTCATTTGGGTGGTGCATCATTGGGGAGAGATCCTCTCATTACTCGTTTTCTTTGAGGCACTGTGAGGCTGAGGCCTGCACTGCGCACTAGAGCACCGGCTTGGGATTTGGCAGTTGTACTTGAAGGCCTGGCTTTGGCTCCCTTCGAGCCTATTGAAGAGCTTTCAAAAAACATTGGTTTCCTTACACTAAAAACTTTATTTCTCCTTGATACTTCTTCCATCAAGAGAATTGGAGACTTGCAAGCCTTGTCGGTTGCTCCTTCGTGTCTGGAATTTGCACCTGGTATGGTGAAAGCCTTCCTTCACCCTAGGACGGGTTATGTCCCTAAGGTCCCTACTAATGTTGCAGGTCCCATTATGCAGCAGGCCTTCTGTCCTCCACCTTTCTTATCTTTAGATCAGGAGAAACTTAATCTGCAATGCCCTGTTAGGGCTTTGGATGCCTATGTCCACAGAGCTGCCCTGTGGCAAAAATTGGATCAACTCTTTGTCTGTTTCAGGTCACCTAGAAAAGGTTACCCTGTATCTAAGCAGAGGATGAGCAAGTGGGTGGTCGAGGCTATCTCATTTGCTTATGAAGCGGCTGGTCAGCCTTCACCTATGGCTGTCCGAGTCCATTCTACCAGGAGTATGGCTGCCTCAAAAGAGACTCAAAAGAGACTCAAAAGTCTCCCTTTATGACATTTGTGATGCGGTAGGCTGGTCCTCACCGCACACATTTGTGAGGTTTAATAACTTGGATCTCGGCTCCACTCCAGGGTCTGGGGTGCTTGTATCTTAGTGTACGCAATGATTTCACATTCGTCGAAATGCATCGTGGGTATAGTGTTCCCACGGCATCTCGACGGAGCCAGAGTTCCCTTGAAAGGGAACGTCTCAGGTTGCGTATGTAACCCTGGTTCCCTGAAGATGGAATGAGACGCTGCGTCGCCCTGCTATACTCCCTGCATGCCTGTGATAGACTTGCTTCAGCCTATCAGAAGCTAGCAAGGTCTGTTTTTGGGTATGCTTTATAGTTTCCTGGTCTGTGACGTCACCTACCAATCGTCTCGTCACACCATTGGACTGATTTCACATGGCTTCATGACGAAATCACGCAGGGGCGTTCCCTCACCATCTCAGCGCAGCGTCTCGTTCCCTCTTCAGGGAACCAGGGTTACATACTGTACATAACCTGAGACATTCTGTGTGAATGACACCTTATGCAATAATTTAAGACATTACTCCTTATATAGAACCTTTTTGGCATAAGGCTTTAAAATTTAGTCAAGAACCCTAGAGTTCTATTAAAACCCATTAAATTTGTGTGTTGAAGTTAATTATTATTTTTTTATGTGTTTTTTAAACAAGACGAGTAACACTAATATACACTATTGCAAGATTGAGTGTTATTTTGACATACCTAATTTTATTTTTTGTTACTTAACTCAGGTATTCAGCTCAGTTTCCACAACACAATGTATTTACGTTTACAATAAATGTTACATAACCAATTTTCAATTCCAAAGTGTGGAACCAATGCACACAACTGAATTAAGCTCAGCAATGAATTGTTTTCACTCTAGCATAATTGATTGCAAACACATCTAACCTATGTTAACCCTATTACCACTCAAACTACAATGTCTAAAAGTAGTAAGAACACACCAGCATCACATGATGGCATTGTCCATTTCATCTTGCCTTTTTTTTTTTTTTTTTTTGCTTCTTTATCTCTCTCAATTGCTCACCATCTCCCTCAGACAGATCTAACATTATGAAAGCCCTCATTACCTCCTATTACTGTGATTGTGCTAGATATATCCAATGATCTCTCCATTCCGCCATTTAAATCATACAGAGATCATTGACATTTGGTGGGCTTTTTAATACCCCGGGCTCCGCCACTCCCACCCCAAGCTGTGACGGACCCTTAAGGCAAAACGAAAACCTCTAGTTAGCCTTTTCATTTTATGTCTCCTTCTGTCATCACTCCACAATTTTAATGAGCAAAAACGACACTCATTTTCCTGTCCTACTCCATCCAGGCAGGTGCCATGCTTTTCCTTTCTTTTTTTTCTTCCTACTTTCATCTAAGAACAGAATTTTATCTCCACACATGCGGGGTAAAAAAGACAAGAAAACTTGAGAGGATGCCATGGCGTGTCTCAGATGATGTGTGTTTTTGGAATACAGACAGAGCAGAGCTGCGAGTCTCCTTCCAAGCTCCTAAATTCAAGAAGAACACTGTTCCTGTATCCTCACGGAAAACTTTTATCATTATTATTGGGCCCACTCTACTTGCAACATTTATTTGAGGCCTGTAAATATATGAACTATGATTATTCAAAAGAAAGTGCAAATTTATGCAAGTGATAAGATCAAATAAATGACAAAATATATTTTTATATCATATGAGCCCAAGATAATTTAAACCGAATACGTGTGAAATTTATAAAAGTTAAAACAAGCAAAAATGCAAGAAATTAGCTGTTGCATAACGACCACTCAAAATAAATTGTATGCAAATAAGAGTATAAACTTATTCTAAAATATCACCTAAATGTCATTGTTTAAAAGAATATGTCAATGTAAGCAACCAGTGTCAGATGCAGAGTGTCTTTGTCTGCACAAGCCCATCTTATTTGCATTCATTTTCCACCAAGGTCATGTCTGTAAAGTTAAGCCTCATTTGCTGTAAATGGACTTCAGGAACAAACCCACAAAAATACAGGTACCCTGGGAAATTGCAGAAAGCAAGCTGTTTGTATAATGATATGTTTGAGCACAGACTTTTCACATTTCACACTGAAACATGGATGAAGGCCCTTATTAGGTCTGTCTGGTGTCTGGTGCTAATTTATTCAGACACTGAACAGTAAAATCTCACACTAAGTCCAATGCAACCAGTGTTGCAAAATGAGAATCCAAAACAAAAGGGACAGACAGACAGACAGACAGACAGACAGACAGACAGACAGACAGACAGACAGACAGACAGACAGACAGACAGACAGACAGACAGACAGACAGACAGACAGACAGACAGACAGACAGACAGACAGACAGACAGACAGACAGACAGACAGACAGACAGACAGACAGACAGACAGACAGACAGACAGACAGACAGACAGACAGACAGACAGACAGACAGACAGACAGACAGACAGACAGACAGACAGACAGACAGACAGACAGATAGATAGATAGATAGATAGATAGATAGATAGATAGATAGATAGATAGATAGATAGATAGATAGATAGATATCTTGAATAACAGACAGACAGACAGACAGACAGACAGACAGACAGACAGACAGACAGACAGACAGACAGACAGACAGACAGACAGACAGACAGACAGACAGACAGACAGACAGACAGACAGACAGACAGACAGACAGACAGACAGACAGACAGACAGACAGACAGACAGACAGACAGACAGACAGACAGACAGACAGACAGACAGACAGACAGACAGACAGACAGACAGACAGACAGACAGACAGACAGACAGACAGACAGACAGACAGACAGACAGACAGACAGACAGACAGACAGACAGACAGACAGACAGACAGACAGACAGACAGACAGACAGACAGACAGACAGACAGACAGACAGACAGACAGACAGACAGACAGACAGACAGACAGACAGACAGACAGACAGACAGACAGACAGACAGACAGACAGACAGACAGACAGACAGACAGACAGACAGACAGACAGACAGACAGACAGACAGACAGACAGACAGACAGACAGACAGACAGACAGACAGACAGACAGACAGACAGACAGACAGACAGACAGACAGACAGACAGACAGACAGACAGACAGACAGACAGACAGACAGACAGACAGACAGACAGACAGACAGACAGACAGACAGACAGACAGACAGACAGACAGATAGATAGATAGATAGATAGACAGACAGACAGACAGACAGACAGACAGACAGACAGACAGACAGACAGACAGACAGACAGACAGACAGACAGACAGACAGACAGACAGACAGACAGACAGATAGATAGATAGATAGATAGATAGATAGATAGATATCTTGAATAGAATATCTTGTCCATATATCTTGAATAGAATATCTTGTCCATAAACAGACATTCTATTCTGCCCAACAGTACCATAGCCAGCTTCACACAGCCTAAATGTACCATGGGAAGTATCCATAACCGCCTGTCAACTGTATGACAAATGGCTCTGGAAATGAATGAGAGGATCACCATGCCGATACTGCAGGCAGGGAAGAGTAATTAAAAAGCCTCATTACGTCAAATATTTGATTATGTGCAACTCAGCCTCGAGTTTTGTAATGATGCAAAGACCTCAAGGGAGTCTAGCCAAGAACAAACAAAAGAGAGAGAGAAAATTGAAATGATATTCTCCTGAACATTCTGAATCAGATAATATCATTATTCATGAACTCGTTAACAGGTTTAAATTTAATGCCCTGTTTATTCACAAACACACGTATCTGATGAAAATAAAACCTATGGCTTGATAAATGTGCAGTTTCATTGTGGTTTGGTGAAGTGAGATCTCTTGATTGGGATGTCTCTGCTCTGTTCCGCTGTCCTCGCCCCAGCCAGCCTGCCACGCTGTACATATAAATCCTGACAAGGGTGTCAATATGTCAATGCAAATGGCCTGCGTAGCACCTCGCCTGCTGTACTGGGCCCTTCTCCAGCAATAACATGGGAGACAAGAGAGACAACCAGTGTGTGTATACTTGTACAAAAGGAAACTGTTTATATTTCATCTATACTGCTACAGCTTCTATTAGGTAGGCTACGACGTTACCTATAAAGGTAGTGAAGGTCATATAACCCTATATTAATGTAGATACAGTGAATCAAATCAAATTGGTTATTGATACTACATTATGGTAGAATGGTGAGTAGAGACGTCAAGTGTGAGAAATTTCCTTCCAGTTGGCAAGGCAACGCCTTTAGTCCTCCTTAATATATTCCTTGCTCTGTCTCAGGCTTCATCAGAGATGAAGGGGCAGGGTGGACGTGTCACATGACTGCGGTGTCTGTAATACTTCAGGCTGAAAACATGAGCCTTTTGCCCACAGGCTTCAAAACATCCAGAGCAATTAGCTAACTATGAAGAAATAACAAGGAGGTCTACGGTAATGACGGTTCTGTAGATTAGAGTTGCATGATTAATCTTTAAAAGATCGCTATCTTGCAATGTCACTCTAAATGACAATGGTTCGCCTATGTCTGATAAACCTTTGACAAATCATACTGGAACATTCGCACTGCCACTGACCCAGAGAGAGTCATGTATAGGTATGAAACAGCTTCACAAACAGTCTTTTCAAGCACAGTTTCATTATTTCTGTGTTACAAATATTCATATTATCACAGAAGTACTGGGATAAAAGTTTATAGTTCGGATATAAAACACTGATGTCTATGGAATAACGATTGGCAGGTGGCAAAAAGTGGCTGTTAAAAATGTATTTGTCATTGAATAATTCATTCAAGAGATTTAAAAAAAAAATGCTGATTCATCCAGTAATGAAACAAGTGAAGTATTTATGAGTGAGTTATTGAATCCTTCATTCTAACCTTTTTTATATTATAATATAATTCATTCAGATTAATGAAACATTTTAAATATACTGCAGCAATTAACATTTTGTCAAAACCTCTAATAAATGACATGTTATTTTGTTTAGTTGTCTTTTCGTGATCGTGATCTGTATTTGAAACAAAAAAAATATTGATTCTCAATTTAACCAGAATCTTGCAGCTCTAGCATTGATGGATCGATAAATCCTTCTCAGGCCGTTATAAATACATTCACACACACACACACACACACACACACACACACACACACACACACACACACATATATATATGTGTGTATGTGTGTATGTGTGTGTGTGTGTGTGTGTGTGTGTGTGTGTGTGTGTGTGTGTGTGTGTGTGTGTGTGTGTGTGTGTGTGTGTGTTGGTTTGTGTGTGTGTGTGTTGGTGTGTGTGTGTGTTGACTCTTGGGACAGTTCATTTCACGAAAGTTTATCATTTGCACAAGCTTTCATTTGCGCAAGAAGTTGTGAAAGACAACTCAATTTGGTACTGACAAAAAGAACCACAGAATTGAGTTCTCTTTCATATCTTCTAGCTTTAATGGATAAATACACACAATTATGCCAAAATGCTTGTCTTTGCGAGTAATCATATAAACAGTCAGTTATGTCTTCAGAGAGTGTAAACAGTTGAGAAAGAAATCAGATTTGTGTAAATATCGAATCTGTGCTTTAGGTCTTAAAGTGACAGCAGCCTAATATGCTGCTGCCTGTGTCCTTAAGTAAGCAATAAGGTACGAGAGGCTGTGCTGTATCGTAACCAAAAAATATGTATCAATGCAAATTTCATGCTGCTGCCTGTGTCGAGTTCAAATCACTAAAAGCCTTAAAAGCCTACAAATCACTAAAAGCCTTCCTTCTGCTGGAAAAAATAGTCCCTGACCGTGAACAGCAACAAAAGTTACATTATTGTGTGTAATGTAGACATAAAAATGTTGCAGGCCATTAGATGGTGACAAAGACTGTCTTTATGAGTGAGTCTGTCAGTAGAGAAGACTTTTATATTGAAATGACTGAAACTTGTGAACATGGAGAAGCAAGACGCAACTGACAAATGTCTAGAGGGCATGGGAAAAACTTTTTATTTTTATTTTTTATTACGAATATAGGACTAACCTGAAGGAAAATGCTATATCTACAGTAAATGGAGGTACACTTACTCGGTCTCTCACAATACTCTATTCTATAAGCTTCAATGAACAATATCAATGAGAACAAAAATATGTTTACATTGCTAAGAGTGGTTGCTGTGGGGTGTTGTGTAGTGATTAGAGATGCGCGGATGGGCTATTATTTCATCAGCAACCGCATCACAAAACTCATCATCCGTCCGCCATCCGCACCAACGTTTTTGACCAATTTTCAAAACCGCACCCGCCCACCATCCGCTGATTGGGCGATACAAGGCTCTGCTGATGACATCCGCGAGACTAGAAACCGCCCGCCACCCGCCCGAATTTAATTAAAATATTTTTTTTCCGTCACGTCATCCGCCCGATTCGCGGTTTATCCACGGAGTCCGCGGCTGTAACCGCCAACCGCTCATCTCTAGTAGTGATACATAGTATTAATACATACATACAACTGTTGGGTGAAGCAGTGAAGACTATGCTGTGTTATTTTATATTTGATTATTCAATTTCTGTACCTGAATACTAGTGTGAGACTACTTTAAGTACTATTCATTTCATTTGTATAGCTGTTGTATTTATTTGTGCTATTGTTTGTAATTTGTTTATTTGTTCTTTAAAGGGTAACTAAACCCTAAACCAACTTTTTTTAGTTAATGATCTGTAAGAATGGGGCTTTATTAGTGCTGTTCATTGATTCAAGTATCTTTTTTGACATTTGGGTATAAAGTGTTTTAATTCTACAATATATGGTGTAAAAACGTCTGAGTGCTGCCCTCTTCAGGTTGAATGGTGGCTACTGCAGTTGAATTTTCCTATTGGTGGTTGCGGTGGTTCGTGACATAAGGGGTGGGAGGTGACGTAAGCAGGTTTCAGCTCACCACGCCCTTGGTACGAGCTACCATGCCCTTGGCAGTATAAAAACCATCTTGTTTCATCAAAACCACTGTAGCGAGTCAGGAGTTGGAATTGCGAGTATTGAAAACAATCAGGATGAATTAATGAATTAACTGGACTTAACACTCTGGTCTTGTCATATTTCATAGCTATGGGTATCTCCCTACAACAACATTTGTGTGCATCTTACGTCATTGCAAACGTGCACGGCGCATGACAGAAAACACTATGCGGGTCAATAGCCTATATTGTGTTTTTTATTAATTTGGTGCTATTATGCATAGCTGAGTAAACAACACAGGTTTACTGTGTATGTGTGCGTGTGCGTGTGTGTGTGTGTGTGTGTGTGTGTGTGTGTGTGTGTGTGTGTGTGTGTCGCATAAGCTGTCTTTCCGCTGCTTGCAAAAGGAGCTAGTGGATTTCCATTAATTTGTTGCCCTGATTGCACGCACTACGCGCGAATACACTGCAGGATCACTCTTGCTCGTATCCAAGGTAAATCATCAACACTATCATCCCTTACATGTGTTTTATTTAACTAAATACATCATAATCGGCTAAAACGCATGCGCAGGATACTTTTATTCCTGAACAAGTGCGTACCCGAGTCCGTGTTGCTTTCACATACACGTGAACCGCAGCACGGTTCGGGAGCAACCAAACTCAGACCACCTCCTCCAGGTAGTCTCGGGTTCGGTACCCCAGTGCGCACCCGGGACCACATGACAGCGTTCACATTAGCGATTGCCAGTGGGTGGAGTCAGGCTCTGACCAGGGGTTTAGTTACCCTTTAATTTATTACTGACTGTTTACTTGTTTTCAATAATGTTTGAACTTTATATTAGTTAGGCTAGTAGTTTTGCTGTGGCATCTAAATTGAAATCGAGAATTGTGAATTGTTTCACTGGTATCTAACATTTTGTTTGCTCATTTGCTTGCGGGGCCAGCGAAAATTTAGGCACGACAAGTAAAAAATTGAACCACTGGCCCAATCAGGCCAGTAGAAAAAATTCTTAGCTTTGAGCCCTGTTTTATTATATGCAATGAGAATACATGTTCACAAAATCAAATTCTATTATTTACTAAAAACTGAAAATGTAAGAGATGGTGTTAATTAAGTTATTTTTGTACATAATGAACTTCTATCTGGAGAACATTTCGAGACTGTAAAATCAGATTATTTAATATTACTGCATAAATATATATTTCGAAAATTCTGTTTCACAGCAAAAATAAGAGCACATGATTGTATGGCTGAATTAAATAATGACTGAATTTTAATTTTTGGATGTATTATTTCTTTGGGTGTATTATAACAACCTTTGCATCTTGTCTACTCATAATTAAGATGCGAATAATTCTTTATGGGTAGATAAGGTAACAGGGTTAAACTAAGATACACCACCCCAACAGATCAAATCTCCAGTATGAATTTATTCATTATGATTTTATTCATTTTTCTCTGAGAACTCAAAATGCAAAGTAATTATATATAATATATTTTTAATTTATATATATATATATATATATATATATATATATATATATATATATATATATATATATATATATATATATATATATATATATATATATATATTTGTAATTATGAATAGGCAATGCAGAAGGTTTGCAAGAAGGTTTAAGTATGATATATGTGTGCACGCGTTTGTTGTTTTTTCACTCTTCAGCGTACAGCAGAAAAAGCTGAGTACAGCACTTACAGATGGATGCCACATCAAACAATTAAACAGTAAAGAAAAACTGTCATCCTTCCATTCAAGTCATAATTAGGCATAAACGTTACAGACTGTTATACACGATAAGCTCTGATTGAAATGAAACGGCTCATTTTCAGAGAAGGAGAGGCTGAGATGTCTTCCAGTATTCACTATTGACTGTTCATTGATTAGTCGCATGCTGGCAGTTTATAAGGGAAGTGCTGATGCACTGATTCTGCTCTATATTAATGTTGATGAAGCAAAATCATTGTAATAAATCAACCAGAGTCAACTTACCACTGACTCCAACCTCACAGGATCCCATGGGGCTGATTTCCACCCCACATACACACACACCACATACACTCTTTTTGCACCTGCATTCAGGTCTACCTACCTCATACACCGTATCTTAACCAGCACTTTCAAGAGGCCACCAACAAACATATTGGGTGCTAAAAAATCTACAAGAATATAATGATATTTGCAATTTATAGTTTATTTAGTTATATAGTTAATTTATAGTTTTGAAAAAAAACTTTTTAATGACTGTCAATAGAGAAAGATTTTATTTGCATCCAGATGGTGTAGTTACCACATCTACCAGCAGGGGATAAGATTATGGTTAGGACAGGACACTTCAGTGCATTGCTACCAAGCGCAACATTCCAATCTGACAAAATGAAGCCTACCCGGAAGTGCGAAAAACTGCAACACATCGAAAATCCGCTAGGGGCAGGTCCCAAAAGGGAGCAAATGTCCATAGACCCCCATGTTAAAATGTCCGTTTTCACAGCATCAATTCATGTTTTTACAGGTTGGTCCCATGGACTTTTATTGTATATTTCGATAGGTTCCGAGTGCCTGACAACTGTGAGGGGGGTGATTTTTTTTCTAACTTGTTAGTTTAGATATAAAATGTATGACAAATAACTGCATGGTTAACTTTGATTGACAGCTGATAACGGGCTGCGCCGAGTGGAATTCCTGAAATTTGACGTCTCGGCCATGATCTGACACAACACATCATACCACCTCTGTATCCTTTCTGAAAAGATTTTCCGAGATGGTGCCGCCCATACCCCCCATAAACGGCCTCAAAACTGTTCTTCAGAAAGTCTATGGGTGACGTCACAGACGCTTTGTCCATATTTTTTTACAGTCTATGATTGCTACACAATGGCCAAGTCAAACCAACAGAGCCACCACATCCCACAAGTTTGGCCAGGATGCTGAGAGAAAGAAAATTGCATGTTTACTTGTTGAAGATACACACATACAGCCCAGCACTTAGAATAGAGAATGACTCAAGTTATAAGATTTTCAGAAACACAGATCTAAATGTTTAAATGCTACAAATTGTCAAAATGGTTTGTTAGCAATTTTATGTCCGAAACAGTGAAACAAACTTTAGAATAAGCCCCAATTTTTTTTTATTTATTTAAAAGAAATATTTTGTTATCTTTTATCAACCCTCATGTAAAAGAAGCTATTTTGAGAAAAATAATTTTTAGTTCTCAGCATTCTTTAATCCACAAAAGAATGCAAAATTTACAATGACTGTGAATAGTGCAATACAATACAATGAAGAGTGAATAAACTGAATTTTCCTTTTTGGGTGAACTATCCCTTTAAGAGAGCTTTAATAGAGTGGCTCTCTGGTGGTAAAGGTGGAGGAAACGGGCACATTGTACTTGCTCTCTCTGGAAATTACTAAAGTAAGTTGATGATTTATTTTTAAAAGGTAGAAAAAGAAAAAATACATTTGATGGGTCTGACCAGAGTGATTGATGACTTCTGTGGGCTATATTGCTAATATCATACAGTGTGATAGAAAGCTAATTACATCCTGTGGGTCTAAAATAGCACTTCAACGTCTTACGATAGACACAGACTATCACTATTATTGGGATTCAGACATTTTGCAAATATTTGTACGAGCGAAAAGGAGAACAGTAAATGTCAACTATATTACACAATTTAACCTACCTCAAAACTGGATTTCAATTGTTAGAAAATGACATACCATGCTAAGCTAAAATACATGTGAGAGATAATAATGGTCATTTCGCCAGTAAACCAGTACATTGCTCAGTAATTCAATAGGATTTTCAGATCTCTCAATATTGTTTATGTGGCTCCAGCGAAAGGCAGACACAATTTGTGCCCATCTGTGGTTTACCGCTCACTGGAGAGGCCATACTTAAGTGATTTATCTTACAAAATAACACAGTAGTGTGGTATTACCTCAGATGAAGAAAAAAGGTAATGGTGTTTCATCTAGAAGAAAATACCAGAGTTCTCCACCATACCGAATTACTGTGACAAAAGACTCCAGCAGGCGGCCTCAGTTTTCCACAATATGCGAGTCTCAAAATGAAATAATCTCTGTTAGTGTCAAAAAAACAGACACGTGCTTTGATAAAAAGCATGTTATCAATCATTTCACTAAGGGTGATGGTACTCCAAGTCCCATTTCTCTAAGATAAACACTTTTAGGTCTGATTTCTGCGTTTAGAGTGTTGGGTGGGGGGCGTTGTTGTTGCATTGAAAGGAATTGTCACTTTGCCCATTATTCCCATAGATATGAATGCCCTGCCTCTAACAGAGCCCCGCTGATGGTAATGCGCTGCCTCTGAAACACTGAATTACCGCGATACATCAAAGCTGCAGCTGCAAAGAGGAAAAAGTGTCAAAACAGTGCACACAAGCCTGGTCATTTTTTATAGTTAACCTCCTTAACTAGATTACCTCTCACCACTTCTACAGCAGCCTTCGCACACTGTCTTCAGATTCAGCCTCCAAAACAGGGTCAAATACACAAACGACCTTGATGTTGAGGCTCTGCAGCAGCAGATACTACAGTCTAAATATCCCGGAGCACACAGAATGTGCTTTCGGATGCAATACGATGAGTTTTTGTCTCAGGAAATGTGACCACATCAATGAAGGTTCAGAAGCAAACGGGGTTGGCAGCTTGCAATTAATGTGTATTGACTTTCTTCTCAACCTTCAGTTTACTGTTTGCACTTACGTCCAACACTCCAATCCGCTGTCCTTGATATTGGCCATCAAGAGGCTGATATGGCCAGGTCCAGAGGTCTTTCTTTAGGGCATCAATTAAGGTAAGGCATAGCGATGCTCATATCATTTTAGACTCCCAGGTTTGATTGGAAACTGATGCGAACCCCTGCAGGATGAACTCAACACCTGATGACAGAGCGCACTGTTACTTTGGACTTGAGTCTGAGAGCAGATTGTCAACCAAATAAATGACATCTTAATGTGAGCATCAGTGCTTTTGGCAAATTAAGGCGAGACACGGCAGGCAAAAAAATTTTTTTTTTTTTTTCACTGGTCAACTTTGAGATTTTGGGATATTTGTCTTCAATAACTTCAGCAAATTCTTTCAGACTTGCGGTGAAAAAAAGTCAGAAATACACATTTAGGTCTTTATTTTACTACACTTTGTCTGTTTGCGTCTGTAGATTTCTCATGAATTCATCAAAAGTTGGTGTTTTAAATCATCCCGCTGCTCCGCGATCGCGATCTGTACCCTGTCATCACGTACACCGTTAGAAAGCTCTCTCTCTCTCCTGTACAATGTTGTCAGATCCAAATATGGTCATTTCCTTTTTATCAGCAACCAATCGTGAAAGTAAAAGGGGGGATTTAGCTCTAAATGCGCAATCTCATTGGCTGATGCTAAATCTTTAAAGCCCGTTTTCTCAAAATAACTTTTCTGTCATACTCCAAGTCCGAAATCTCCACTTCAGTAGCACCTATATACACCAAACTTTCCAGTCTTGTACCTAGTTATATTATGAAGACATTTACTGAGGGATTTGTAAATATATTATTCCTAGCCTGATTTATATAACATTTTATTTAAAAATTTTTAAATAATTTAAGGCTATTGGCAGTATATTCTGATTTACAGGATAACAAAAGTAGATATGCATAAATCCCTCTGTAATTTTTTCCCATCTAATATGTTCATGTGTATGTGAAAAAAGAATTTTGAACCTGGCTTTATCCAATTCTCAGATTTCGTTTTTTAAAATATATGCAAATTAGCACATATTTAATTAGATAATGCCTAATTTGCATATTTAAACATTAAATTGCAGAAAACTTGTAATACATTTTTTTCTCATCTTAATGTAGGTAATCAACTGGGAAAGTTTCATGGTGATATCTGCTAGTTAAAAAAATTACCCTATTCACCTGTAGTGTCTCGCCTTAAAGGTGCCTTATGTCAAAAAATCAATTCACACTCCACATATTCCATACCAGATGGGGGCAGTATACCTCCAGAAAGTTGGCCTACTCTAGTCTGTTTTTTAGTTTCAGGTTGTTAATCTTCTAAAACCGTCAAATAGTCCGCTTTGTCCCGCCAAAGCCTATTTTGATCGGTGAGTGACAGAATGACTGCTGCCGCTGCGCTTGACAGGGCGCATTACGAGCAGAGAGAGAGAGAGAGAGAGAGAAAGAGAGAGAGAGAGAGAGAGAGAGAGAGAGAGAGCTCGGCCGCGCGCGCGCACTCTCACGTCTACAAACAACACGACCGCGGTCCTGCTCTCTCTCCCTCGCGCATATTAATCAAATCAATTGACACTATAGTAAGACCGCAGTTTCACGTGGAGCATTTGGAGATTTTTAGAGATTAAAGAGATACAAGCCGTGCGACTTATTCGTGTGTTGCAGTTTGGCTGGTGGTTAAGTATGTTGCCGGCATACCGCCTCCCATGGCCGAAACTGGTATTAGACACCGGCCGGGCCGGGGCTAGTAATTTAGCATGCTAATTCATGTTTATATCTCGGCAGCACTAGAACTTGTCATTTTTTTAATGACATCATTGCACTTATTTCTTCTCATTCTTTTGATAAGTGTAGCTCATTTTTTGGATATTTTTACCTCAATTTTTACATATGGCACCTTTAAATCCTTAAAGTTTTGAGCTAATCTTGGTTTATGATGCTGGGGCCTGTATTGTATTCTAAACATATATTTTTGGTGCACTCAAGAGCTGTGTTTTTGCTATAACAGAGCGCATATTCACTACTACCACGAAGTTTAGGGTCAGTACGATTTTGTTAGTTTTTTACGGAAATGAATACTTTTTATGTTTCTTGAGCACCAAATCATCCTATTTGAGGACATGATCCTCAAAATGATTTTTTGAGGATCATGTGCCAATAAAGCCTGGAGTAATGACTGCTTAAATTCAGCTTTGCCATCACAAGAATAAATTATATTTTAAAATATGTTAAAATAGAAAAACTGTAATTTTACATTTTAATAATATATCATAATATTATTTTCTATAAGAAGGTTACATTAATACTGCCTTGGACACTTTTTTACCATGCGTTCATCATTTACTCTTGCTCCTTTTCAAATTAGTTCTGTATCAATTTTATTGTTTTATGCTTGTCCCAGACTTTCAATTTTAAACTATTAAAATCCATTACAATAATCTTAATTATTATATACATTAAACGTTTATAAACATTGATAAATTTTTTAACAAAACATTAGTAGAAAACCAAGTAGACAACAGTGTCAGTTAAGAGTATGTGTCAACCAAAAAATTGGGACTTTATATGAATATGAGTGTATATACTTAAAATACAATTAATATTCAATAATATTATCAATTTTACCACAATGACACTATCAGATGAGGAAAAAAAAACAACTGACTTGAGCTGAATAATGACACTATTGTACTGTAGAACATCTATATTGCTTATAGCTGAATTGAATATGTTTCTTACTTTATGGATTTTACAACATGAGAAAGAGATATGTCAACAGCGTCAAAAGTGCCCATAGTTGAAGAAACACCCATAAAAATGGTCTCCTGTAATTTCCCACACAGGAAGGTAACATTCCAGCAGCAACAGCTTGTGACTCAGCTGGATTTTTGACCTCTTTGACAATGCACTGCGCTCCAAGTTTCTCAGATCATTCCCATTCCAGCATGGCAAATTTGTGTTCCAAATACATCCTGAAATACACACAAATTCACAATCTAAACGGCATTCCCATGACAAGACATCTGAGCATGTTTTAAAACAGCTCAAATGAATTCTGGCCAAGCAAAACAGATGACCCACAACTCACAGGTGCTCTGGCTCAAAGGTTAAGTGCTTTATTTGGACGATAAGGGCTAATTCCTGCAATCCTCCTTATAGAATTCAGCTTTATGTGAAGGAGCTTTGATCTTATTACGCTTATTAGGACAGTAGTGCTGTAAATCTATCTGTTAAATGCCGCTTACAAGCTGTGCATATGCCATCCGCCTCACCCCAGGCACAAATTACACAGCGTCTGTATGAATCCAACACCTCCTCACCCTATCAAATTCATTTAAAACAGACAGTGCTGTAACAATTTACTAAACTTATTTCTTGCAAATATGCAGATCTTCCCATTGGCGGCACATTAGAGCCTCAGATGGCCAGAGAAACTCATTGAGTCTTAAGGCGGGGATGGATAGACGCGATCACAGAATGACTTGAGACGGCATCAGTCATCTGATGTTACAGCCTACAGCCCGAGCCCCCGAGCGGGGAGGAGGTGGGGTTACCAGAGGGGAGAGTGAACAAGAAACAGGCTGAAAATATAATACTGAGGAAAGAAAGAGCTTTTCTTTGGGAATCGAGGTGAATGCAGGCAATGCGCTGTCACACATGAGGAAATAGACAATCAGAAAGGCCATGTCACATTCCATTTCTATCAAAGACTCAAGCCTAGGTCTCCAAGACACATCCAATCGAGCCAGACCACACATGGATAACAAAGTAGTGTGTCCTTAGAGCACCTGTAGGATATTAGCTTACATAAAACGGGTCAAAATCATGCTTTGAGTCCTTAAAGAGACAGTGTGTGTGTGGGGGGGGGGGGGTCCCTATAATAAGAATTAAAGAAACATTCAGACCAAATCAATTAAATGTCAATAAACTTAATACTAATCCACATTCTCACATGAAAATATACATGTATTTACATTTCCATGCAATTTTTATTGTTAATTAACACACCTGACCAAAATGGCACACTTACGTGTACTTGCAGTGTTGCGTTTCCTATCTTCTTTTTGCCTTTGGGGTTTAAAAGACACTTCACTAATATTATTAATTCGACTGCACTGACACTGTCGGATGAGAACAAAACTTGAATTGACTTGAACTGAAATAATAACTATTGTTTTTTTAGAGCTGCTTTACAGCAGGTCCTTCTAAAAAAATTAGCATATTGTGATAAAGTTCATTATTTTCCATAATGTAATGATAAAAATTAAACTTTCAGATTCATTGCACACCAACTGAAATATTTCAGGTCTTTTACTGATGATTTTGGCATACAGCTCATGAAAACCCAAAATTCCTATCTCAAAAAATTAGCATATCATGAAAAGGGTCTCTAAAAGAGCTATTAACCTAATCATCTGAATCAACTAATTAACTCTAAACACCTGCAAAAGATTCCTGAGGCTTTTAAAAACTCCCAGCCTGTTTCATTACTCAAAACCGCAATCATGGGTAAGACTGCCGACCTGACTGCTGTCCAGAAGGCCATCATTGACACCCTCAAGCAAGAGGGTAAGACACAGAAAGACATTTCTGATCAAATAGGCTGTTCCCAGAGTGCTGTATAGAGGCACCTCAGTGGGAAGTCTGTGGGAAGGAAAAAGTGTGGCAAAAAACGCTGCACAACGAGAAGAGGTGACCGGACCCTGAGGAAGATTGTGGAGAAGGACCGATTCCAGACCTTGGGGGACCTGCGGAAGCAGTTGACTGAGTCTGGAGTAGAAACATCCAGAGCCACCGTGCACAGGCGTGTGCAGGAAATGGGCTACAGGTGCCGCATTCCCCAGGTCAAGCCACTTTTGAACCAGAAACAGCGGCAGAAGCGCCTGACCTGGGCTACAGAGAAGCAGCACTGGACTGTTGCTCAGTGGTCCAAAGTACTTTTTTCGGATGAAAGCAAATTTTGCATGTCATTCGGAAATCAAGGTGCCAGAGTCTGGAGGAAGACTGGGGAGAAGCAAATGCCAAAATGCCTGAAGTCCAGTGTCAAGTACCCACAGTCAGTGATGGTCTGGGGTGCCATGTCAGCTGCTGGTGTTGGTCCACTGTGTTTTATCAAGGGCAGGGTCAATGCAGCTAGCTATCAGGAGATTTTGGAGCACTTCATGCTTTCATTTTTTGCTCACAGTGCCAAAACCACTGGTAAATGGTTTACTGACCATGGTATTACTGTGCTCAATTGGCCTGCCAACTCTCCTGACCTGAACCCCATAGAGAATCTGTGGGATATTGTGAAGAGAAAGTTGAGAGATGCAAGACCCAACACTCTGGATGAGCTTAAGGCCGCTATCGAAGCATCCTGGGCCTCCATAACACCTCAGCAGTGCCACAGGCTGATTGCCTCCATGCCACGCCGCATTGAAGCAGTCATTTCTGCAAAAGGATTCCCGACCAAGTATTGAGTGCATAACTGAACATAATTATTTGAAGGTTGACTTTTTTTTTGTATTAAAAACACTTCTTTTATTGGTCGGATGAAATATGCTAATTTTTTTAGATAGGAATTTAGGGTTTTCATGAGCTGTATGCCAAAATCATCAGTATTAAAACAATAAAAGACCTGAAATATTTCAGTTGGTGTGCAATGAATCTAAAATATATGAAAGTTTAATTTTTATCATTACATTATGGAAAATAATGAACTTAATCACAATATGCTAATTTTTTTAGAAGGTGCTCATTGTGCTCATGCTCACTACAGCTGACTACTACCCAACAACATATGTGGCATTACTTCAAAGTGTGGAGTCGGAGGTAGGAACTGGAAAGATATTTGGGAAGCCGTATCATCGCTGTGCCCTTAACCTCAAATTGCTCTTGGGTGGCTGGGCTTGTGTTGTATCGTCTAGCTTTTTATTCTGTAACCTGCTTCTATCTTAAGAAGCAAATAAAATAGTGGTGAAGTGCATGAGAGAGTAACATTAAGAGAATGAATAACTGGATTACAGAAAAATGAAACCATCTTTTTAGCGGAGAGATTGTGAAAAAAAAAATAGCACATGAACATGAGAGGCAACAGATCTCACCACAGCAGGATCCCATGGAGTGAGATTCTTCACTCACAGTGGAAGAGGAACATAAAGCATCAAGCATGATGATTAGCACTTAATCAGAGAAAAAGAGCATGGAAGATACACACATTCTTAAATAGTCATGTTTTAATGTGGAGAGGCTTTGTTTTTACTGAAGAAAATCCAATAACCCTGCTGAACACCCAGCATATGTTGTGTTTTGCATGCTGGTCCCTAGCAAACTTTTAACTAGCTTATTCAAAAATACTTCCTTTGGCAATTAGCTTCTCTGTAAAAAAAAAAAGACTACTAAATTTTGCTATTAAATACCATGTAAATGCTGGTTCACCAGCTAGCTAGACCAATGTTTAGTTACTGTAGTTAATATTTCCCAGTTACCCCCAGTTAGTTATATTTCTCTAGGTATTACAGACCTCCTTGAGATAAACCGACAATACTAATAATAATAATACAATACTAATCGTCATAAACTAGCTTGGACAACCATGCAAATTCAAGTTAGTCTAATGTCATTTTACAGCAAGATAGTGCTTTCATTACACTAGAATTCAATTCATTGCTTTGAAAAACTGCTTGGAGACTCATGGGAGGATCTGAACTGGAAATTAAATGAAAGCTTTAGCACAAGTTCTGCCAGGAAGACTCAATTGTTACGTCACTTATTACCTTCTCATCTATCCAATCGTGTTTTAAAACTTGTCTTGTAGTATAAAAGATTGGTACTTACACATGTCTGAGTTCGCAGATGCTGACGCCTACATTCACCTCTATCCTCCCCTGCACCACCAGGATGGTCCCTTCCCATACCTCCCAGGGGGTCGGCTGCGCCCCTGCCTTCGTCTTCAGGCAGGATATGCAGATTCCATACCCTCGGATTGGGAGCTACGGACGGGGCCTACGCCAAATAACTTTATATCTCAATACTTGGTTGCTTTTCTGTTAATAAATGCATGCTTGTTAGGTTATTTTGCCTCCCGAGTCTTTCTGGTAGAACTAAGGCATGAGAAATTGCTTGAGTAAGATTAAACCAATCTCTAATGGTTCTGTAAACAATTATTTGATGCACAGCATGTTACAGGGATTATGACTTAAAATATTTTAGTGAAGTGCCTTTGGCAGATTGGAAACTTAGTTTTGCATCATAGGCATGGGCATGTTTTTGGGACAATGATCTGCATCTCAACTTTTGGGCAAATTAATTTCATTACAGAAAATGAACATGCAATCAACTTTTACATATTTGTGATATCAAATATGCTTTGCAAGTTTCTGTACTTCTGTATTCACCACTGTTTGGCAGTTATAAGTTAACATATTGTATGGTGTGAAAATGAAAATGCAATGATTACAAATTTTAATCAATTATCATTACTATAATATTGAGTAAACAAGATGAGATGATGGATGGATGGATGGATGGATGGATGGATGGATGGATGAATGGATGGATGGATGGATGGATGGATCACTTTTAAACAGACTGATTTTACTGTGCATTAATAAGAGAGTCAAGTGTAAATCTAAAGCGCTTCAATCATAATCTACATCAAAACAACACTATTTTTGCTGCATCAATAACAAAAACAAATGAAACACATCAGCATCTGGAAGGCTGAAGGTGTGAATACGTACAAAACAGTGTGATATCGTCCTGTTTTGCTGCTTATGGAACTGCACCAACCCCACCTCCCCACAGATAAATGAAGGGAGGGAGATGGAGAGAAACAGAGTGGGAGACTCTCAGGGAGGCTCTTGGTAAACAGGCTGCTAAATGTTCTGTGCTGAGCATCAAGGCCCATGAATATTGGGTGAGACACAATGGTCGACCATTCTGAACCAGAAAAGGCTAAATCAGGTCAAATGTCTCAAAATGTGGGTTTTGATACCTTTGTTTTTTAGTTTTGTCAGTTACATTTAGTTTCTGACACCCCTATGACACAATTTTTGTGACTATCTAGCTTGTTAATTGCCAGTTTATGAGAAAAAAAAGAAGCTTTATATTTGTTAAACTAGCACACACTCAATAACAACAACCATTTGCAACTTCTGGAACAATTGTATTGTTGGAACAACAGCGTCCTTGCCTGTGTGATGTTGCTTTATTATATAATGAAAGAATAAAAACTCTCAAAGCAGAAGCTGGACAATTTGAGAACTTGAACAGCTGGTATATTTTAATACGCAGTGCTGTGCAAAATCCCTTTGTGTTTTTCTTAGAATTTTTTTTCTAGTCATTCTAACAATTTCGGTTCTCTGTCTGTGCGCTTTAATAAAGATTTTATAGAAAATAAATTTTACATGGTACAATCTTAAAAATAAAGGTTCTTTATTGGCATTGATGGTTCCACAAAGAACCATTAACATCCATGGACCCTTTCCATTGCACAAAAGGTTTTAGTGAAAAAGGTTCTTTAGATTAATACATTTTGTTTACTCTAAGAAAACTGTTCAGTTCTTTTAACTGTTCACTGAAATGGTTCTTCTATGGCATCGCTACAAAAAAAATCTCTTTTGGAATCTTGATTTTTAAGAATGTACCACAAGTAATTGAATTAACCAAAGTGACTTACATTACAAAGTTATTAATATTTTTTAATCAGTTCATGTGTTCCAGAGGAATCAAACCCACAACCTTGCTGTTGCTAGCGCTAATGTTACAGATGTTACTGCTATTAAAATTTCACCTACTGTACATAATGTCTTTACTCAAGTGGAATTTCCTCACGTACAATTTCCTCATGCACTACCAAAGGGAAATCCCTCGTCTTTTTTTATGCATTCAGTGCATAAACTGTGAAATGGCTGCTGAATTGCAGTCAGTAGGAATTGGTAATTATAGGTTATGAGAAACATTCCTGCCCTCGCACTGAGACACTGACTAGCTGATAAAAGCCTCTTGATTGAGTAATTGTGCGTTTGAGAGCCACATTGCAGGGCGGAGTCTGTAATCATAGCGTAATCTCTTGTTCGTTCAGGCCCAACACCAGCCAATTCACACAAACTCGAACAAAAGGGGTCAATAACAGCTGCTCAGCAGAAAATTGATATAATGATTATACTCAGAAATAAATGGCACTTGAACTCCGCTAGCTCAGCTCATATCACGGTTATATCCACGGTGATGCTAGTGCTTTTTGCTCGAGAAATGGAGTCTCTCTGCCTACAGTGTTTTTCACCTAAACCACCTATGTCATTACCGGATCATCAACTCCTAAAATGACCAACTGTCTCCACTTGTTAAAAGTTGTTAAAAGTGTTATTTGATGACTCATGGGCACTAATGGGACATGAAATGGTTTATGCCTGGACCGTTCCCCCTTAAACTACAGGAATGAGATTAGCTGGGTGAGATCAAGTAATGCTCAAGAACTTAAAGCAAACCGCAAGTAAAATTGAGGCAAGTGAAACAGATGTTCCAAAACATGTAAGGCGAATAGAGTGCTAATGTTCCTCGTGGGACTCTACACACTATTCATCACCTCATCAAAATTAGACACACTGCCGTACTTGTCTTTGGAAATGTTAAGGAAAAAATTATCTCTTCCAACAGGCACCAGGTACAGGTAAAGGAGCTTCATGTGATAAATGCCAATAACCATATCTAAAGGGGAGTTCAAAAATTAGCTGGAATATCTTTATTATGGATGGATGGATGGATGGATGGATGGATGGATGGATGGATGGATGGATGGATGGATGGATGGATGGATGGATGGATGGATGGATGGATGGATGGATGGATGGATGGATGGATGGATGGATGGATGGATGGATGGATGGATGGATGGATGGATGGATGGATGGATGGATGGATGGATGGATGGTCAATGACTGAAGCTAGCGAACAGCTTTGCCTTTTGTTGCTGATGCAATGCACATGGTATGATGATGGAAAAAGTGTCTGATAGATGGTATGAGTGCATTGCTGGATGCAGATTCGCCCCAAGAGAAGAGAAGATGCAAGAGTATAATTGCGTTGGGCACTGAAGTGTGTGAAAGGATTAGGCTTTGCCCAGTCTTCAGCACACACGTATAAAAGCCTGTCCCCCCGGGGAGGAGTGTGCTGGCCTGCTTGTGTACTGAAACCAATGTGTCGACAGCACCATTCGTCTTCGATACGGCTCTCCTCCCCTGCCTGTTTGCTATCTCAGCCTTGGCCTTGTCTTTCATCAACCATGGTGTGTCCTCTCCGATCCTGCTCAGCTGCTCAACACCGTCTCTGTCTTCATTAGTCTGGCAATATTACGAGCGCAAGCTTCCCTCAAGGTGTGTGCTGGTGCTGTTACTTTTCTATGTTTGGTTCTATGAACACTGTCCATGAAAGTTTAGCTGTGCGTTTAGTTGTAGTTAAAAGATGCCAACTGGCTCACCACCAAGGCTATGGACAAAAAAAAATTGAAAGAATTGAATATCAAAGGAATAGTTCTGCCAGAAATGAAATTTCTGTCATCATTTACTCGCCCTCATTTTGTTATAAACCTGTATGGCTTTATTTCTTCTGTGAAATAAACAATTCAATCTTCAAACAATTCATTGTGACAACAACATTTAAGCTTCAAAAATGACCCCAAAAGCACCAAAAAGAGCCTTCATTAAAAAATGACTGGCTCAAAAGAATCCTTCACTGATTGAGTTCTTGAGCTCAAATCAGTTCACTATCAGTGAATGAAGGTGTAGTCACAATAGCGATATTTCAGCAAAATACACTGCTCGTACAGAAGTCAGAAGCGGTCAGTATGGCGAATTCACGTGACCAACTTGAACATTAGCAAAAATCTGCGTTGGGAACTTTTTCACCCTTATGTGAAACTCCCAAGAATCTGAATGGCCAGATTCTTATTTAAATTACTAGTTTTGGCCTGCAAGATTTTGTCGAGCATTTATGTCTATTACGAACTATTAATGTCGCTGTCTTCACGAAGTGCTGAAATGTCACTCACTATACAGCAGTGGTTCTCAAACTTTCTCAGCTTCTTGTTCGTCTTTTCACCGGAACACGCACAGCAGCGGAGTGGCGAGTTCACAATAGCAGCTTGAGTTTCGGTCCACTGAAGAAGTGCTTTTCTACTGCGAGCAGCTTCTATGTTGGGCTTGTTCCAGCGGTGACAAGTCAACGGTCTGAAGAAGAACGATTCTAGGGCTGCAACAACTAATCGATAAAATCGATTATAATCGATTATGAAAATCGTTGTCAACGAATGTCATTATCGATTAGTTGGTCTGCTCAGGGCCGGCGATTGCTATAGGCGAACTAGGCGGTTGCCTAGGGCGACAAATGTGTTAGGGGCGCCCTCTAATGTCGCCCTTGGCCTACTTCCCATTAATCACAGAATTAGAATGACAAGCGAAAAAAAAACAAGTTTATTAAACAGGATCATCCTAAGGCACCCCCTCAGCCACACGTTTATTGTCGATACTTTCCTAACTGGGGTTACGTTACGTTACGTTAGGCAAGTGCTCACCTGCTGGCGCGTTGATCGAAACCCTCTGATGCACAGGGACGAAAACGGAGAAAGCAACAAGATAAAAAGAAAGCCCAGTATAGAAGTAAGTCTTCTCATCTCAGCCATTTAGATGTCAAACGAAAAAAATGTACTTAGTATTGTGCACAGCACAGGCATGCTGGCCATCAGGACTACCGGGAGCGAATTCTTTTCCCCCAGGATGGTAGAGATTCCACGTGCTTTTTGGGCCGATACATCATACTTTTATTATTTATATATTTTGTCTTAGTGGCCCATAAAACTCGTACATCGGCCCATTCGTTTTGTTTTGTTTAATTGGCGGCGATGGGTTACTTCCAAGTAACAAAAATAATTATGAAAGTTTCCTTTATTTTTCAGTGCATTTGTTTTACAATAGCTTATGGCTATTACTGTCATGGGATTAATATTATAACTATTATTATGTAGTAGTGTAATGTAGACAGACACTGTAACTAAAAGAGGTTTGAATTTTTCTTTGTTCAATTTGCACACTGAATATGGGTTGGAGCTTTTAATTTTTGAACTCTCAAGTGCACCAGATTGATGAATTTACCATTAAAATGCACAAAATGTTCTTACGGGAGGCATACCCCCGAAACCCCCTTAGCCTTGTAGCAGCGTAATAGATTAGAAATAATAGTAGTGGTGGTAGTAATTGTAATATACTACAAGTTACATGGTCAGACAAAATGTATTTGTACAATGCAACTATGTAGGATGATAGAAATATCATTGAAAGTTCTTTGTAGCATTTGTATGAACAATTTATTATACAGTTGAAGTCATAATTTGCTTGAAGTTTTGGAGAGGCTATAAGATAATTTTTGTTTAGTTTAATAAATACTTATCATTTGTAAGTATTTTTAATGGGGGCGCAAAACTCAATCTCGCCTAGGGCAACCAAAGGGCTAGAGCCGGCCCTGGGTCTGCTTACGTCACGGGGAGCGTTTACTGGTACGCACACACACGCAAGGTCTCTCTCCCTCCGCCGCTCTGCCACGCGCGCGCTCTACACGGTTTGGAGCACAGTCTCTTCTGTCTCGCATGTGCGCTCTTACTTGCGCGCTCTAGATTCCGGGAGTTTGAACTAATTTGCGGACATCAGGGAGCCGCTATCAATATGCGGGTGACTGCCGGAACTTCCGGGAGACTTGGGATGTCTGTATTTTGTCTAGAGCATCAGGTTGCGCAATCAGTTCGCTCGCAACGTAAGTGATGGATTAAAATAGCCCTACCGCAGAAATAGGTTCAATTAAAACGGTGTTTACAAAGTGAAGCACTAAATATAAAGGCAGTTAATAACAGCAGCAGAAAAAGATTGTTTTTTAGTCACTGTAGTCAGTGGTTTTCAGCGAATGCTTGTGCACTAATGCATCATTTTTCCTGTCCTTTTACTCAAGCCTGTTAGCTTGCTGCGTACCTCCATTCCGCTCTCTTTACAGTATTTGTCTACTATTAAGTTTTAATTGTTTTTCAAACGCGATCTACTGCGGCTCTACGTTCACACAATTGTTTTTAATCTTTCTATATTTATTTTATCAATGTATCCTTATAATTCAATTAATTTTAAATAAAAATTAAATGAATTATATATTTTAGATGCTTTTAGTTTGTTTTTAGTTCAGATATTCACATCTGAACAACATGTCTGTGTAAATTTGTTTTAACAAAAATTGTGTTAAAACATAATATGTTGGATATATATATATATATATATATATATATATATATATATATTTTACATTAATCATGGTTGTCAACTTGCCATCAGCAATTATCATTAAAAACAATGCAAATATTGATATTAGTAAAACTCAATGTGTGGCTTTTGCACTTTTTAAAGTACACTTTTACACATAAATACCCTGATTTACGGTTTTATTTAGTTATAATAAACAAAAAATCAAATTGAATTTATATCCGATTAATCGAAAAAATAATCGTCCGATTAATCGATTATAAAAATAATCGTTAGTTGCAGCCCTAAACGATTCAGTGTAATTGCAGTTCGATGCCGCTTTATTAAGGCAGAGCGCTGACCGCTATTCACGCACTTGAATGTTGTTGCAACGGCTGTTTTTTTTTTGTTGTTGTTTTTTCTGCTGATCTCCCGCGCCCCCCTACAGTATCCTTGCGCCCCCCCTGGGTTACCGGTTGGCCGGTCACACGGCTTTCATAGTTTTCAGTTACGTAACTGGTGTGGAGACCTGTAGTGGGGTATTTTAATTTTGAATTAGTTTTATTTTTAGTTTCCGTGGTAATTTTAGTTTAATTTTAAGCAATTTCGTTATGTGCTTCTGTCATTTTGGTTTTAGTTTTTTTAAATATTGCTATTTAGGTTTAATTTATTAGGATAGGCCTATATTAAATTATTTATATATAATTTAGCTATATTTCAGTTTAAGTTTAGTGGGACACCATTAGGCCGGGAGTCACACACTCAGACAGGCCACCTCATAAAAATAAAGTTTTATTTGCTACATAGTCCTGCTTTGGGGTCTTCTTTTCCTGACTATAGCTATAGCCATGCCATGATAATATAGTGATTGACATTTCAGCACTTCGTGAAGACAACAACATTAATAGTTCTAAGCGCTTACTCACACGAGCTTAGAGCTCGTGTGAATTTCACGGAGAAAAGGAAGTTCAGGAACAACCTCAATCCATCAGGAAACGCCACATAGGTCACTGCATTAGGTAGGCTAATAGATAGCGTTGCAGTCAGATTAAATTCAGTTATAGACTTTATTCACGAGTTCACATTTAGGCCAATAATAATAGGCTAAAGGTTTGCATATTTACCAAGCTGTCCGAGGTAAGCGCTACGAGCTCGGAATCCTATATCGCACTCATTTAGTTGATTAACTTCTCTCGTGCTAATTTGGTTGATTACCTGAACATGCTCCTCTGGAACTTTGTTAATAAAATATAATTTAATGAAACAGTTATATCAATGTGTATAACGGTATTTAGTTGTCCAAAACTGGGGGGGGGGGGGCACAAAATTCTTACACCACCCCGTAGCGTGGTGTTCAGCCTTACTAAACATGACCTTCTAATTACCACATCTTACCTCTAACACCTGTATACCACATACCTCTGATTTGCACAAAAAAAATACTGTTTTGGAGAAAACGATGGCATTTAAGTGGATTTCTCTTCAGCCTGCGTAACCTCTTGCTTGATGAGCATATGTTTTGATTTTTTTGCAGTTCCAGTTATTCGGAAGGAATGGAACAATGAGTTTCTATGAAATTCTTGAACAAGTGGTTACTGCTACAGTGTCTACCTAATTCCATCTGGCTGTTTACCCTTTCTGGTCTCCTTTAAGGCAGTGTAGGCGATTTGGTTCAGAAAAATATTTTGTTATGCTGGCTGAAAGTCTCCTCACATCCTGATAGCAATCCCTAAGTTAAGTGGTCTAAATGTATTTATATAACATCTGTGGAAGGCGTAGGATCATAAAATGTTTGTCCAATCATTGCATTCGGTCCGAATGTTAAATGTTCATTTTTATTGTAATGTTATGTGCTTTGAGACACAAGGGAGTTTAATGCCATCTCTCGTGACACTTTTGTTTGCTCCCTACTGCACCCGTTCATGTGTTTTTAAAGAAGGCGTGGCTTTTGAGAGCGCTATGAAAGGGAGGGTGGGATCTTATGCTTTAAAGCTAGCTCGCTATTGCTAGCCTCTCCAACAATTGCCTACCCTACCTTTAAAAACTATTTCGAAGTTATAGCCAGAACTTTTAGAAGTGTAAGATTGAGCATTGTTAAAAATGTTCAAGGAAATATAATAAAAGATAAATTAAATTAAATAAATAATTTCTAATGGTTATAAATGGTATATATATATATATATATATATATATATATATATATATATATATATATATATATATATATATATATATATATATATATATATATATATATATATTTGAATGTGTTCATAATTTCTTTGTATGACAGTTTGGCCAAAAATTATGTCTGTACAATTTGTCACCTTTCATAGTATTACCACAAAAAAAAAAAAAAAAAAAAAATTGAGCACTTGCCACTACGAAAGCTTGAGCACTTGCCAAGTTGACACTACAAAAGCCTGTTTGATTGAAAAATGACAACAAGCTTCCGGTATAAATCAGGGGAAGCTTCAGGAAAAGAAGACGATAAATTCAAATGCTCTCCTGATCTGTCACTCTGAATGCCCTGACTTAGAGCTATTCAAAATACACTTAATACTGTTGTTAACATGGACACTATTCATTCTGCAACATAATTATGTACAAACAAACCTGGGACTGAAATACCAGGAGCTGTGAAGCTAAGGTTGCATTTATTTTCTCTGTTAAGGAGTATTGCCCTCTGAGGAAATGGGGTTACTGAGGCTGCTATTTTATATGCAAGATGCCCACGGCTATTGCCCCTGATGACCCTGAGTGTTTGAAGCTGAAGGACAGCATGGAGACTGGGTTTAATCCTGTGGGCACCATGCCCACTGGAGCGTGCACTCACATACATGCACACACACACAAACTGGCACAGGTGTGGACATACCTGTGCACAAGCACACAAACACACAGAGTATGCCTGTAAGCATGACTTCATATGGGGCATTCATTTAACGAGCACATAGAGTGCTAAAAACAAGCTACTACACACACAATCATACAAATGAAGACATACTGTAAGTTAATAAAAAACACACTGACTGGTACATTACATTCTTTAAAGCTATATATATATATATATTCTGATCCTCTAACTAACTCAAACTACTTTGAAATCCTGTTGTTGTTTCATCAAAAGCATTTTTTTGTCCACCTCCCTTGTGCAACAAGTGTACACTGAGGTGTATTTTTAAGAAAAAGAGTTATGAATATAATACACTTTCAGAGTTCATATTTTAGTCTATAAAGAACTTATTTCACAACTTCACTGTATTTAATTGCAATTCACATGGTCAAGAAGCATTAAGAATTTTTTTCAAATAGGTACACATTAAAGTATGTTATAAAAATCATCAATGTTTGGTACAGAAAAAAAAGTACAATAAAAAATAAACGTAGGCCTACTTTAAATATAAAATTGACAAATAACCACTGTAAAAAATATTTAAATTATTAAACGTTAAAATAATTTTCATAATTTGTTATCACAACGTTTTTGTCACAGTCATCGTCCGTACCAGTCTGTCTTCGTCTGCACTACACTTCCCAGAATCCTCCTTGTCTCCACACCTGAACTCACTCCCTCAATTACCCACCTATTCCTCGTCTTCATCATCCGTGATCACCTTGTTATGTTTGATTTGTGCTTGTATTTAGTTTACTTCTGTTCAGTCTGTCCTTGTTGGTTCTTGTTAATGTTACAGTGTTTAATGTGTGAGTTAACCTTCTGCCCGTCAACCCGTCTGGAAGTATATATTAGTAAACGTTTGAATTAGAGCCTTTTGACTCTGCCTCTTCTTTAACCCGCATCACAACCGTGACAGTTTTATCTTTTGTCAAATCAACTTAGATAATTAATGTGGTTCAGATAACATTATTTTGAGTTTCTACTTATTAAACCAATCTCCTTCATTTTTGTAACGCTGTGGTGGTAGTTGAAGGCACAAGACGAAGATCCAGGTTAAACACAAACTTTACTTGAGGAGTACAGGCAGGACATACACAACCACATCTAACATTAACGAGAACTGACAAGGGACTGAACAGAACAGGGAGTATAAATACACAGGAGGAAATTAGGAAACTAACTAGACACAGGAGGAGAAAGGTAAACTAACCAGGGACCAATGAGAACAGGTGCAGACTGGACAGAACATAATTGTGACAATTATATTAACTAATTAATTTTTTCAATGAACAACCAGGTACCTTAAGTTAAACCAAAGAAAAAAATGTACGGTTCACTTTTAAACTGTGTTTATATGTAATGTAAGTCTATAGTATTCTCTTACAGTATACAGTAGGTCACATTTTAAGTACTTTTTGATTTGTGTCAATTACATTAACTGAAAAAAAATAATTTGGGATTTTAAGTATACAATCAATAAAATAAATATAAATGCCCTTTTTTCCACAAGGGCTATAATGCCTCTACGAGCACTGATCACACTGAGACCAACTTTATAGTTAATGTCTACATAATTTATTTAACCTCAGTTTAATCTGCATGTAAAGTTTATTCACTCCGTTTATTTTGTGTCTCTCTTTATCGCTGTATAAAGATGTCAGCCACAGGGGGCGTATGGATCTCATGATCTCTGGCAGACTCTCTGAGCTAGCTTCTCATCTGGGCCCGTTTAGAATTATAGTTTTATTTGAGTAAAGAAAAACACCTCCAGTAATTAACAAGAGACCTCTATTCCAATCCTCACATCTGTCGCTGCCATAAACACAGATCTGCACACAACAAGTCACAAAGCACACTCTACCACTCAAATATTTATTTGCCTTTCAGCTTGTATTAGAAATATCCCAGGATACTCACAAAATCTGTGACTACTGCATGCACGGATAGTTTTAGGTAGCAATGTCACTTAAAAACACATGGCCCGGGACAAAAATTTAGGCTACACCATTAAGGACCTTAATGTGACCACCTCATTATGGGTTCACATCCACATTCCTGGTTGTCTCCCCTTAACGCATGTCCTTATTTTGCAAAGTTAGACACGTTCCTGGGTCATCAACATTCCTGTCCTAACCATATCCCTACCCTTAAACCTAACCCTACCCATAACTTACCCCTAAAATCAGAGTGAAATGATAGGTGAATAACACTGACGTAGAAGCACCTAACCCTGGTTGTAAGTCTAAACTGTGAACTTGTCTATCAAATCTGATAGGTTTGGAATGTTGTTCCAGGATCAATAAAGAACATGTTGTACTTGATGAAATCAGGTTCAGCCCCCTTAACGTCACCCATGGTATTAGGATACATGAAGTAAAAAACTTGAGAGGACCTGAAATGTAAAAAAACTACAAATATACGTACGCAGCAAAAACACCTAATTTTTCACGCTGATTGAATATGGGAAAGATAAAAACACTCCTTTTTCATTAACGTTTCTTTTCAATGATTGCAATTTTTATTGAACAGATTAGCTTCATGAAGGGATTGTGTAAATTAACTGGACATACTGGACATCACACACAAATAAAGGCCAATGTGGCCACTTACCAGGCCGTCGCAGTTACTAATGGCTACTGAGGCTCCCTGTATGTCCGTAATGTCACCCACATACATGCAGTCACTCTTCAAAGGCTCGGAGTGCATGCCGCCAGATTCCTGCCACTCCATCTTGGCTCCGGGAGCCACCAGGCGTGTGTTGCGGCGCAGACGCAGGTGAAACTCCCGGCCGAAGACGGTGACGTTGTAGTAGAGCTGCTCGAGCGCGTCTCCTCCGGACTCATGGTTGGCGTGGTCGGCCGATGCCGCCTCTCTTCTCCAGCGCCTACGGAACTGCCCATCTGCTGGACCAACCGATACCGCATGGGACAGGAAGCGGCCTTCTGCATCAGTAAGAACAGGCTTCACCAGTCCATAGTCCCCCAGAACATGCTGCAGGGAATCTGCATTACACACAAAGAAAGTCAGTCAGACAGCACACATTGGCTGTATTGCATCTATAATGAATGTCACTATGCTGGCAACTTTCATGTGATGGTTTGCAGAAACAATGCTTCTTCTCACAAAGCGACTTAAATTTAGATGTGTTTATGTTGACACTTTAAATGCACATTCTTTCCCATGCAGCGAGTTAATGCACGTGAGAAGCAATGGGTCAGACGGGTCCGGGTGAAGAAACACATTAACACTTGTTTGACACCATAATTTTCATATTTAACAACGCCTGTTTGTGCACAGACTGTATGAACAGTGTGTTTTGTTATTCTGTGTTTGTAATTGTATATCTGCCTCCCATCAAAAAATGCCAAGATAAATAAAATGTATAATTGTCAATATGCCATATTGTTTTCAATGACAGCTGGATACTTGATAGACGTATTTACAATACAGAAATATATCAAGAAGAAACACAATAGACTCACATAAGGAAAAAAAAAGACCACTCATCCTAAATGAGTGTCACATTGTGCACCCTACAAAGACAGCATTTAGGGCATCACATGTGCAATACGTGTCAGCTCAATTCCCATTCAGCTCAGCTGATTCCAAACAAGGCTATGATATCCAAATAAGCTGCATGTGCCTATGATGCCCAAAAATGTTCCGTGCACCTAACATGCCCATAAATGCGGCATGCACCTTTAATGCCCAAAAATGCTCCACTCAACTATAATTCTCAAAATAAAAGTGCCACATGCACCGAAAACCGTCAATAATATTTCATGCACCTGATACACAAAAATCCTGCACACAACTATGATACCCAAATGTGCCACAAGCCCCATGATTCACAATAAGACTTATGCACCTGATGCACATTAATGTTGTACACACAAAATGATGCTCGAACCTATTATACCAAAAAAATATGCTAAAAAATGCTTCACTTACATATGATGTTCAAAATATGTTGCACTCACCTATGATACCCAATAATACTTTATGCAACTGATGCAAAAACATTTTTTAAAAATGCTGCACACACCTATGATACCCAAAAGTGCAACATGCACCTATAACACCAATTTTATTCACCTCATGCACAAAAATTCTCCACACATCTATGCCCAAAAATGCTGTCTAGGTAGGCAACTCACTAGGTTTTGAGACACAGCCGATATGTCCGTTCAAAGTGATGCTGAGCTCATAATGTGCATCTCTGAAGATTCACTTCCTCTAGCACATTTATTACATTTTTTATTTACCAATAACTATTTCAAGTTACCAACAAACCAAAAGTTGCAGCATGAAAACATTCTAGTATTTCTCTTCCAAAACGAAAAGTTCCATTTTAAAGCTTTGGTTTTTTTTTTTGTTTTTGTTTTTTAAGTTTCTATATGCAAACGCACGTTTTGTTTAAACGCTCTCAAAGGAGAACAGAACTGGGACATTTGTATTATTATTATTTGAAAGCAATATCTTGCAATACTTCCGCTCTCAGACATATCAATATCGCCAGAGCGTCTGTTAAAAATCGCAAACGCGAGAAGAAGGGAGAAAAACACCCAAAACATTTCCACTACACCGCCAGAGCTGCGCTGAGAATTAATTTCAGCAGCATGTGAAACAAACACACAACAAACAGTAATGATGCAGCACAAGAGAATGCCGCGTCTGTTTATATTTCCAAAAGCTCCAGAGAATAATTAACAACATCAGAAATAGCCTATGCCACAAGTTTCTCACACACGGGGATGGAGACAGTGTGCAAACATCCAGGTCTGATGCGCAATTGGGTGGTACCGGGCAGGACATCTTGCATGGGATAGAACTGGAAGTGTAAATAGGTAAAGGCAGCCGCACGTACCTATGCTACTGGAGATATAAAGGCCGTTCGTCTGCAGAAAGATCGGCAGTGTGATTAGGATAGTAAATCCGGCAGCGAAATCCATGGCAGCTCCGAACTGCGCAGGTGAGGGAGACTGACTTTGGGATCCAGCGTGTTAAAGTTCCCTGCGCGACCAGCAACCGCCACGCCAGCAACAGCCGCCCGCAACTTACTGCAAAGTGCACTAGGAGAGAGCGCGTGCCTCTCTCTCTCTCTCTCTCTCTCTCTCTCTCTCTCTCTCTCTCTCTCTCTCTCTCTCTCTCTCTCTCTCTCTCTCTCTCTCTCTCTCTCTCTCTCTCTCTCTCTCTCTCTCTCTCTCTCTCTCTCTCTCTCTCATACACATATACACACACACACACACACCCTCTCCCTCCTCCTCGATTCGTACTAGGTTTCTCTGTCAACACCTGAATGCGCGCACGAGTGCGGAGCGACAGACTGATGCGGAATTATATATTTCAGACAGCGCAGTAATATAAATATTGATATTTCGCATCCTTCCGCATGTATAAAATGTTAAGGACTTCAAAACTAACGTGTGAGTCGATGCTGATTTTTTTTTTTAAAATGTTGCCGCTCAAGTCTGAAACTTTTACAGATGAAATTCTGCTAGTGTGAGGTTATATTCTTCAAGACCTGCTCAAACTTTTCGCAGCGCCTCATCACATTCAAGCACAGCATTATCAGCTAGAGCAATAGCGCCCCCTTGAACACACACACACACACACACACACACACACACACACACACACACACACACACACACACACACACAGAGAGACTGTCACTTCTTCAACAGTCACAGTAGGCTCAAGTAGGCTACCACTTAATCAACACCAAACCAGAAATGCAAATAGCAGAAATATTAACAAAAATATGTGTGTCATCCACACAAATTTATAATATGTTACACTCAACACTGTAATTATTTTAGTTGTTTGTGAGCCCAGTAATGGCTAAATATTTATCTTTTAATTAAATAGGTGATTGGTTAATTTGCCAACCAGGCAAATCTATGTGGGAGGAGTTTCTCACCTGTGATATCTGTGGCACATCTGTATCATGGTACAAAAGCAAAATAATAATAATAACAACTCCCTCTCTCTAGCAGCAGTGACATGTTTCCTTTCATTTATGTTCCAAGCATTTAGCAGAAGTAATTCACACTTGCTCTGCACCACAGCAGCAGCGTACCAGATCTGGTCCGTCAAGACCAAACCTACATTTCTATGTTCATTAACATATTTTTTTTTATTATTATTATCCCGAGAATTTCAGTAGTATGTTAATATATAGCCTATTCAGGTCTGAAGCCCTACTTGATATAATGAAATATCTGAGCAGTGAAAATTATCCTAAAATTAATAAATGTAGTATGCAGAAGAGAATTCAGTGTAATTTCAGTAAGAATTTTCACAGTAATTGCACTTGAATTTGCATTTATATCAGGAACAGAATTGTTTTGAAAAGGCAGGTGAACAGATAGCCTTTCTGAGATGCGGACAGATAATGTCCTTGGTAGGGTCAAACACATGGCATCCATTCGTTTGCATGCATTAACATACCTAATGAGTGATGGGACGGATTTTAATTTTGCTTTTGAAAGGTTAGACTCCTGAGCATCAGGTTTAGAGAGTGTCAGAATTCATCCAACATACTCATTAAAAACCTGCCAGACCCTATGAAAGCATGATACAGTATTGATGAAAGTGCTTGGAAACATCCATATTTGCCGTGAAATATATCCTGTGTATATTTACCTATAACTTCACCTTGTGTAACATGCCACATCCACAAAGCAATTGGATAAAATCAGGTTACAGCATTCATTATATTGGTCTCATGCAACTACACACTCTGGTTTGGAATAGCTTGATTATTTGTTCCTATTATCATGTAAACTACTTGTTATATTAGCTCAATTAAAAGCAAACGGCCTCCACATTGCAATTTTTGTCATCTAAAAAAATATAACAACAAGTAAGATATGTGTTACATGCATAAAGAGTTTTAACAAGGTCCGAAGGCCAAATGAGAAACAATAGTATTTTCTGACCCTGAGCAAAGTTACTCCAGTCAAAAGGATCTCACGCTTAATACTAACACAAATAGTGAAACGTGTTTTGTGTACCTGAAACATAAGTTACCAGGCAAATTCTAAATCAATTTCTTGTCACTAATACTGTATATTGTCTCATTTTAGTCAAGAATGAGAACAAAAAAGGCAACTGATTCTAAAGGCCTTGCTGATGTGAAAACCCTGTTCATTCCACAGATATACAGAGAGGTCAGAGCACAGTGTAACTATCAAGCACATTGAGAAATTCCCTTAATACTGTACATTTTTATCAAGCCCTATTGGGAAGAGTACAAACAGAGATTTTCTCTGTGTGTGTGTGTGTGTGTGTGTGTGTGTGTGTGTGTGTGTGTGTGTGTGTGTGTGTGTGTGTGTGTGTGTGTGTGTGTGTGTGTGTGTGTGTGTGTGTGTGTTCACTTTGTGGCACGGGATGTGGGGAAATTCTATCAGTGTGTATCATGTTTCCCCATAAAGAGACGCCTGATGGTTTGATGGTCAATACGTGTGATCTTTTCCTTCTCACTTTTTTTTTCCATTTAAACATAACAAAAAATGTCATAAACCCCACTCTGTGAGAGCATGTTAGTAAAAAGCAGGAATTAATGGTTATTCGAAATTGCAAATGATCCACCTCTTTGTCTAATTTTTACACAAAATACAAGAGTACCAAATAAGCACTTAGAACTTTTTGTGAATCTGCGCACATATATTGTCAATTATTACATTAAATAGGAAATTAAATTTAAAAGGAAGCTGATCATCTGCAATCTGCAAGAACAAAGACAGTATCTTCAAAATGTATTAGATCAGAGAGAATCTAGACAATTCTTAGCAGGAGATAAATAATGCATTTCTTTATCTTATCAAGAAAAGCTAATACATACAAATAACCACACTGTAAAATGTAATAAGTTGGCTTTACTTAGAAAAAGTGAGGAAACCCATTGCCTTAAAATTTCCAAGTAAAGTAGTGTATTAATTTTTAGTTCGCACAACTTAATAACATTTGTATAGAAAACTTGTTAATCAATATACTCAAGTACTGTTGAATCAAAAGCATTAGTTGTGTTAACTTCTCATTAGAGTTGACATTACTAGGAAAATATCTTAAAAAGAGCAAGTAAAGTGAAATAGGAATAGTATGTGGTACTGACAAATGCTTAGTTAGTATAGTTCACTTACACAAAAGTTCTAGTAACTAAAAAATAACTGTAGGGAATACTTGACAATTTACTTTAAATACAATTTAATTGTTACCATTGTTGTGTTTTGCATGCTGAATGTTGAAGTCTGTGTAACTCAAGCATGATCAATTACAAGATTGTCAGTTTTATATTTAACTTTTACATGGGATTATATAAACCCAATTAAAAGTTTCAGAAGGTGTTTAGGACATAATAGATAATTAATAAATAGATAATTAATTGACATGAAATAGAGTTATACATCAATCATATACACACATTTATACATACATATGTATACATACATATATGTGGGTATATATATATATATACATTTATATATTACTTCTCTGCCTTTGAAATCATATAATTGATTTCTTGTTGCATGACTGCATCAATGGGAAGAGAATAATAATAATATAAATGAAGTTCCAAGTGACCAACCAAAGGGAACATTAATCGCCATAATGGTGACTAAAAATATTTTAGGAAAATCAACAAGTCAGCTGATGTTCTCTCAAAATTGACAATTCAACATTCAAGATGACTTTGGGAAATGAGTGAATGCAAACATAGAGAAATACCTGCAGAAGTGGAGGAAATTAGTGAAAAGTCCATTAAGATTTTCCCGCCACAAAAACCACACTCAAACCAATCAATTAATCTTCACTTGGGTTTTCTGAGTAAACAAAGCATAGTGTGTGAATACATATTACTAGATTTTTACAATTAAGTTAAGACTTTAAGTAAAGTTTACTAAAAAGTGTTAGTTAGTCTAGTCAAGTAATGTTTACTTGGGTTTTCTGAGTAACAAAGGCATAGCATGCAAACAGTACAGATTACTAAATTGTTTTAAGTAAGTTCAACAAATTATTGGAAATTAAGTAAAGTTAACAAAAAAGTCTTAGTAAGAACAACTGTTAGATTTTACAGTGCATAGCACATACAAGTAAATCAGTAATATCTCTAAATCAGAACCTTGAGGAATGCCAGAGTTCAGCCATGTACATTCAAAAAGTTTCTAAACTAACTGTTAAGGTAATTTTAGCTTGGAAATTATTTTCGAGACAGTTAGGACAATGTTTTGAACACTGCACTGAGATCCAGTGGATCTTAAAGAGATCCATCAGGACAATAATGAGTCATTGACTATAACTAGTGCTGTTTCAGTACTATGATTAAGTATAAATCCTGTCTGAAAGAAGCCACCTTTGTCGTTCCTGTAGAATAGGCGCAGTTGCTGAGCAACAACCTTCTACAATACCTTGGAGATAAAAAAAGTTTTTCATATTGGGTGATAATGTGACAGATCATATGCGAGATTTTGTTTCTAAATTATGGTTTAGTCTTTAAGGATTCCACTCCAGCCAGATACCAATCAGTCTTTAATAATACCTTTGTTGTTCGAAAAAGACTGACAAGAGGACAAACATGTACAATAATTAGTCCGTTTCAATACACCTGGTTTTATGACATTTTTGTTGTTTTTGAAATACTGAAAATTACAATTCTTTTTATAAATGAATTTCATGAATGCAATTTGGTCACAGTTTTTCATTTTGTTTTGTTCAAGGAAAAAATGTCCTCTAAGCCAAGATCTAAATTAGATCAAGATTACAAATCTTCTGTATAAAATGGAGCCATGACCCGAGTGTGTTATAGGAGTTTGAAATGGTTTCAAATTATCTAATCTGCTAATCTTAGAAACGTCTAGTGCATTATGATAACAGAAGATGGGATGCAATACGTATCAACTGTAAAATAGAGGGAAAATTTGAAAATTTTTCAAGTTTAACTTAGTGTTTAAACATTTTAATGACAGAGACAGGAAATGAAGAGGGAAGAGAGAACGAGAGATTGGGAAGGGTGCATGATCTGAGACAGAATAAAGCTTGCACCCTTCTGTACCAAGGGTGTCCTCTATAAAGAGGTACTTACTCAAAAATTTAAAACATGAAAACAGTGTGTGTGTACTCAAAAATTTAAAACATGAAAACAGTGTGTTTGTGTGTGTGTGTGTGTGTGTGTGTGTGTGTGTGTGTGTGTGTGTGTGTGTGTGTGTGTGTGTGTGTGTGTGTGTGTGTGTGTGTGTGTGTGTGTGTGTGTGTGTGTGTGTGTTGTATTTGCAAGTATATATTCATCTATTTGTACCAGGTGAACAACAGAAGAGCAAAAATTTTACAACAAAATAACAGAAAACCAGCAGTCAGTACCATGGAATGTTAATAATATCCTTTTAAAAATAGTTAACATATAGCATCTGTTTTTATCTTTATATATTACTTGGTTAATCCAAGAACAATCCTGGAGTAATTGCACAATGCACACCTCATGCCACTAGTATTTTTAGACTTGAACATTTCAATAACAGCTACACTTCTGCAACACGGGAACGATCCTGACTGCTGCATCCCTGTGAAGGAGCAGCATTAGACTTTAATTAGTGAGCTCACCATTCCTTAGAATAGCACAGAGTCAAGCCGAGTTGAAGACCCTGACTGCATCTCCCGCCTTTGAACAACACCGAAGATGATCTGATCTTGTTTAGTCAAAATAATAGGCTTTCAGCACAGACCAACTCTTACACATGTTAGGTGACAGCGTATAAATACGGGTCATTAACGGAAAGTAAAACTCAGTTGTTGAAAATGAGGTAAAATCTAAGATAAGATTAAATTTGTAATTAAAACTTCTGAGGTGTATTAGAAATTTGAAGTGTTTAGAAAATCTAAAAATGCAGAAAGTTTTCTGTGATGGGTAAGTTTAGGGGCAGGGCTAGTGTAGGGAGATAGAACATACAGTTTGTACAGTATAGGACTAAACATAATTTCGCCTATGGGAAGTCCCCATAAAACATGGAAATCAGTGTGTGTGTGTGTGTGTGTGTGTGTGTGTGTGTGTGTGTGTGTGTGTGTGTGTGTGTGTGTGTGTGTGTGTGTGTGAGCGTGTGCGCGCCATTTGCTCTTAAACGTATCCACATCATTTCCGTGGTGGTGTTACATAATAAGGGATGGAGAAGAAATGTCATCTAACTGAAAATGTCACTGAGCTGCCTTGAGTGAGTTGAGTCATGACAGACATTAAGAATTAGCGACTGGTGTGTGCCGTGATTTGATTTTTGGAGTAAAAAAGAATGGTCAGATAAGGTTTGTTAAAGGAATACCCAAAAAATAATAATCTGTCATCATTTACTCGCCCTCATCCTTCCAAACCTGTATGACTTTATTTCTTCTGCAGAACACAAAAGAGTTTTATTTTAAAGAATATTTTTGTCCATACAATGACTTCAACGGGTCCAGAGAGAGAGAGAGAGAGAGAGAGAGATGGTCCACTGTCCATAACACCATTTTACATTTGGGGAAGAGCTCTGATGTCAATGAATGCCTTCAAAAACCTTATAGGACTATTACGCAATATTATACAAAAAGCATTTATGAATACTTAATGACTGACTAAAAATAATCTCCTAAAGTCTTTTACTGAGTGGGAAGACACACACTGAATTCCCGCTATGCAATTGGGATCTATGGACGTTTCAGGGTCTCTGAAGACCACAGCTCTGCTCCATAGTACATGAGCACTTTTGCACCACCGCATTTTAATTTTATTCTAATCTAATCTGTTCCACAGGGAGCATAACATGTAATTAAACTTTATGGAATTGCGCTGCATCTCATGCAAGATAACATTATGTTATACAAAAAAATCCCCCTCAAAGACTCGCACAATCAGAAAAAAACACCAACAAAGTCCAATACATGCACATACCACATGTACTGTACCTCACAAATGTGTATGCTATTTTACTTTTGAAACCAAAGATTTCAATTTCAAGGAGTTGTCTACTTTGTAATTCCTTTGTAAATATAAGTGATTCAAAAGATCGTCGTTTGCAGCATCATGAGGTCTGTGCTATGCAATTCGCGTTTAATTTGAATGTTTATGCAATATCCAGCTGTAATGTCAGATGTGTAATGTTCAATCAAAAATAATAACCAATCACCAATGTAGCCTATTCATCATCTGTTTGCCTATATTAAAAGCATTCTATTTGAAATCACTTTCTCTAATGATGCCTTAAGGTTGGCCACGAGCATAATTGTACTGTAGGTACAATCACAGTTCCCACGGAAACTGGTTCTTAACACATTCATTTTGGCGTCACTTTGACAACGAATAACTTTACATCTGAGGCGTCCAAAGACTTAATTTGTCCATTATTTATTTCTAAAGAAACACGACAATGTATAAAAGGCCCCATTACTTTGTATCTTCCGTTATGGCCCCGTAGAAGCCGTCTTTGTAAAAATAGACTAACGATTGCGTCATAACCACGCGACTCTCTGTCGTACTGTAGAGAAATTACCGTATAGACAGGAGGAGAAGCTCGCAGGCAATCTTTTACTGTCTATGAGGCAATCGGGGGGACATAGAGGCATAAAGTCAAGGGAGAAGCCCATAGATAGAGAGTCCATAAAAGCAACGGGACAAAATATTTCAACAACGTTTTTGAGGAATTAGGGGATTCAGATTTGTCTTGGCACAGCTACTAGAAGATTTACAACTGTCAGACTGTCGTCAAGCTCAGTTTGAGCCTGCGCAGTACGCTCAGCCATCAGGAAGTGAGTGCTTCTAATGGGCTTCAGTTTTTTCCGTTGAAATCAAGGGGGTCACTGTGTCCATTTCTTTTACTGTCTATGCTAGGCACGTTGGTTGTGTTCCTATGGTAATGCTGGCATTTTAATCTCATAAATGTTGACTTCTTTGGTAAACAGAATAAATAATTAAAGAAATGTTTGCATATATGTTGTATTTGGGAGGTTTCAGGAGGTTATGTACAATAATTAACTGTATTTTTTGTTGTTTAAATATATATAAATGCTTCAATTAGCATTAGCTTATAGCTTATTCCCTATTTTACATGTAAACGTGTCTTATGTGTGTCTTTACAGGTATGTTTGGACTTTCTTTTTTGGATTTTTTTTAGAACTCATCCGTTTAAATTATATTAAGCCTTAAAATGCTGCATAATCAAGGGCGTGACCACTTGAGTGACAGGTGGATTGCCGCTGCTGTTACTAGCCGTTTGTCTGCTCTCTGTTAGCCATCATGTCACCTCAGCTGATTCCAGCTGCTGAACTTGTCATCTCTGCCGTGTTTGTACTTTTTTCGGGATTATCATACAGTTTATTACACGTCGCCCTTATACCTTCGCCCACGCCGTTGGATTCCGTCGTTGTCGAGTGTCGAGAGAACAACCTGCTTCTTCAGCTGTTTTCCTCTGTGAACATGCACTCATGGATGTCTGACAATATTGTTGCTTTTTGGAGTTCAGATTTAAAAACGTCTAAGATCTAGAGGCCACACTCGTTCTGCTGTACCGTTGATCTTACGGAGCAGATAGACGCTTATTTAACTTTTTAGTGTTCAATAAAAAGTACCGTCAGATGAAATCCTGCAGGTGTCAGTGTGTCACGGTGTGGGTGTTTTGTTTTGTTCCTTGTTCTTGTCTGTCATGTGTTTCTCTGTCTTTACATGTTTTGCTGTTCCCCGTTCTGTTGATTAGTTTCCCCAGGTGTTTCTGATTAGCCACGCCCCCTTGTTATCTTGTTAAGCTTGTTTGTCTGTGTATTTATACCCTTGTTCTTCAGTTGGTGTTTGTCGGTCGTTGTTTGATGTTGCTGGTAGCTGTTCCGTGTTCTTGTCCTGTGTCCATTGGATTACCTGTTTGTATTATTAAAGTGCTTGCTATTGGATTCACTCTCTGCTTCGTCCTTGCTGCTGCGTAACAGAACGACCGACCCAATGAATCCAGCAGCACAGATCTCACCTGATCTTCCCAGCATGAGCCGGGAGTTCGCCGGTCAGATCGCGGCCTTGGCCCTGGATAGCTGCGATCTGTTCCAGTATACCTGGGGGTTTGCCCCTCTCGCTGCCTCCTGCTCTCTCGGTGACGAGGCGGTTAAGCTGTGTTACCGGCTAGGGGCTAAGGAGGTCGATCCGAGGGAGCTCCCCGATCTCTCGGGTCTGAACTGGAGAGAGGCACTCGGCCGATGTCTGGAGAGCTTCCTTCCGCGGTACGCCAGGTCATCGCCTGATCTCTGCGTCCAGCCAGAGCTTCACGTCAGCCACGTCCAGCCAGAGCTTCACGTCAGCCACGTCCAGCCAGAGCTTCACGTCAGCCACGTCCAGCCAGAGCTTCACGTCCGCCACGTCCAGCCAGAGCTTCACGTCCGCCACGTCCAGCCAGAGCTTCACGTCCGCCACGTCCAGCCAGAGCTTCACGTCAGCCACGTCCAGCCAGAGCTTCACGTCAGCCACGTCCAGCCAGAGCTTCACGTCAGCCACGTCCAGCCAGAGCTTCACGTCAGCCACGTCATGCCAGACCCTTCACCGCTGGTCCCGTCCAGCCCAGAGCCCTCACCGCTGGTCCCGTCCAGCCCAGAGCCTTCACCGCTGGTCCCGTCCAGCCCAGAGCCCTCACCGCTGGTCCCGTCCAGTCCAGAGCCCTCACCGCTGGTCCCGTCCAGCCCAGAGCCCTCACCGCTGGTCCCGTCCAGCCCAGAGCCCTCACCGCTGGTCCCGTCCAGCCCAGAGCCCTCACCGCTGGTCCCGTCCAGCCCAGAGCCCTCACCGCTGGTCCCGTCCAGCCCAGCGCCCTCACCGCTGGTCCCGTCCAGCCCAGTGCCCTCACCGCTGGTCCCGTCCAGCCCAGCGCCCTCACCGCTGGTCCAGTCCAGCCCAGCGCCCTCACCGCTGGTCCCGTCCAGCCCAGCGCCCTCACCGCTGGTCCCGTCCAGCCCAGCGCCCTCACCGCTGGTCCCGTCCAGCCCAGCGCCCTCACCGCTGGTCCCGTCCAGCCCAGCGCCCTCACCGCTGGTCCCGTCCAGTCCAGCACCCTCTCGCTCTCCGAGACGGAGGAGGAAGAGGACTTCCCACGTCCCGCAATGCCTGGAAGTCCTTCCTGTACTTCCTGTCAGCCCAGAGCCCTCGCCGCTGGTCCCGTCCGGTCTAGAGACTGTTCACGTCACGTCTGCCCAGCGAGAGACTGTTCACGTCACGTCTGCCCAGTCAGAGCCTGTTCATGTCACTTCCTCCGAGCCAGTGTCTACGGACAAGATGGCCGAGTCAGAGACTGTTCACGTCACTTCTGCCAAGCCAGAGACGTTTCACATCACTTCTACAGAGCCAGTGTCTACGGACAAGATGGCCGATCCAGAGACTGTTCACGTCACTTCCTCCGAGCCCGTGTCTACGGACAAGATGGCCGAACCAGAGACTGTTCACATCACTTCTGCTGATCCAGAGACTGTTCACATCACTTCCTCCGAGCCAGTGTCTACGGACAAGATGGCCGAACCAGAGACTGTTCACGTCACTTCTGCTGATCCAAAGACTGTTCACGTCACTTCCTCCGAGCCAGTGTCTACGGACAAGATGGCCAAACCAGAGACTGTTCACGTCACTTCTGCTGATCCAGAGACTGTTCACGTCACTTCCTCCGAGCCAGTGTCTACGGACAAGATGGCCGAACCAGAGACTGTTCACGTCATTTCTGCTGATCCAGAGAACGTTCACGTCACTTCTACAGAGCCAGTGTCTACAGACAAGATGGCCGATCCAGAGACTGTTCACGTCACTTCCTCCAAGCCAGTGTCTACGGACAAGATGGCCACCTCCGAGCCAGTGTCTACGGACAAGATGGCCGCCTCCGAGCCAGTGTCTACGGACAAGATGGCCGCCTCCGAGCCAGTGTCTACGGACAAGATGTCCGGCCCAGAGTCTGTTCCTCTTCCCGAGCCAGAGTCTGTTCCTGTTCCCGAGCCAGAGTCTGTTCCTGTTCCCGAGCCAGAGTCTGTTCCTGTTCCCGAGCCAGAGTCGGTTCCTGTTCCCGAGCCAGAGTCTGTTCCTGTTCCCGAGCCAGAGTCTGTTCCTGTTCCCGAGCCAGAGTCTGTTCCTGTTCCCGAGCCAGAGTCTGTTCCTGTTCCCGAGCCAGAGTCTGTTCCTGTTCCCGAGCCAGAGTCTGTTCCTGTTCCCGAGCCAGTGTGTGTGATGTCTGTTCCCGAGCCAGTGTGTGTGTTGTCTGTTCCCCAACCAGTGAGTGTGTTGTCTGTCCCCGAGCCAGAGTCTGTGTGGTCTGTCCCCGAGCCCGAGCCAGTGTGTGTGTGTCGCCTGTTCCCGAGCCAGTGTGTGTGTCGCCTGTTCCCGAGCCAGTGTGTGTGTCGCCTGTTCCCGAGCCAGTGTGTGTGTCGCCTGTTCCCGAGCCAGTGTGTGTATCGCCTGTTCCCCAACCTGTGAGTGTGTTGTCTGTTCCCGAGCCAGAGTCTGTGTGGTCTGTCCCCGAGCCGGAGCCAGTGTGTGTGTTGCCTGTTCCCGAGCCAGTGTGTGTGTTGCCTGTTCCCCAACCCGTGAGTGTGTTGTTTGTCCCCGAGCCAGAGTCTGAGTGGTCTGTCCCCGAGCCGGAGCCAGTGTGTGTGTCGTCTGTTCCCGAGCCAGTGTGTGTGTCGCCTGTTCCCGAGCCAGTGTGTGTGTCGCCTGTTCCCGAGCCAGTGTGTGTGTCGCCTGTTCCCGAGCCAGTGTGTGTGTCGCCTGTTCCCCAACCAGTGAGTGTGTTGTCTGTTCCCGAGCCAGAGTCTGTGTTGTCTGTTCCCGAGCCAGTGTGTGTGTCGTCTGTTCCCGAGCCAGTGTGTGTGTCGTCTGTTCCCGAGCCAGTGTGTGTGTCGCCTGTTCCCGAGCCAGTGTGTGTGTCGCCTGTTCCCGAGCCAGTGTGTGTGTTGCCTGTTCCCCAACCAGTGAGTGTGTTGTCTGTTCCCGAGCCAGAGTCTGTGTGGTCTGTCCCCGAGCCGGAGCCAGTGTGTGTGTTGCCTGTTCCCGAGCCAGTGTGTGTGTTGCCTGTTCCCCAACCAGTGAGTGTGTTGTTTGTCCCCGAGCCAGAGTCTGAGCGGTCTGTCCCCGAGCCGGAGCCAGTGTGTGTGTCGTCTGTTCCCGAGCCAGTGTGTGTGTCGCCTGTTCCCGAGCCAGTGTGTGTGTCGCCTGTTCCCGAGCCAGTGTGTGTGTCGCCTGTTCCCCAACCAGTGAGTGTGTTGTCTGTTCCCGAGCCAGAGTCTGTGTTGTCTGTTCCCGAGCCAGTGTGTGTGTCGTCTGTTCCCGAGCCAGTGTGTGTGTCACCTGTTCCCGAGCCAGTGTGTGTGTCGCCTGTTCCCGAGCCAGTGTGTGTGTCGCCTGTTCCCGAGCCAGTGTGTGTGTCGCCTGTTCCCCAACCTGTGAGTGTGTTGTCTGTTCCCGAGCCAGAGTCTGTGTTGTCTGTTCCCGAGCCAGTGTGTGTGCCTGCTGTTCCCGAGCCGGTGTCTGCGGTTCCCGAGCCGGTGTCTGCGGTTCCCGAACCGGTGTCTGCAGTTCCCGAACCGGTGTCTGCAGTTCCCAAGCCGGGGTCGTCTCCGCCCTGGCCGCCCGAGGGGTCGTCTCCGCCATGGCCGCCCGAGGGGTCGTCTCCGCCCTGGCCGTCCGATGGACTGTCTTCTCCGCCCTGGCCGCCCGAGGGGTCGTCTATGCCCTGGCCGCCCGTCTGGTCATCTCCGTTCTGGTCGCCTGCTCCTTCCTGGCCGCCTGCACGAACCTGGCCCTCCGTCCCTCCCCCAAGATCGCCTCCACTTCACCACCCTCCTGAACTTTAGTGTTTTTTTTGTTTTGTTTTGTTTTTTGTCTCAAGGGGCGTCGGGAGCCGCCCATAGGGGGGGGGGCTATGTCACGGTGTGGGTGTTTTGTTTTGTTCCTTGTTCTTGTCTGTCATGTGTTTCTCTGTCTTTACATGTTTTGCTGTTCCCCGTTCTGTTGATTAGTTTCCCCAGGTGTTTCTGATTAGCCACGCCCCCTTGTTATCTTGTTAAGCTTGTTTGTCTGTGTATTTATACCCTTGTTCTTCAGTTGGTGTTTGTCGGTCGTTGTTTGATGTTGCTGGTAGCTGTTCCGTGTTCCTGTCCTGTGTCCATTGGATTACCTGTTTGTATTATTAAAGTGCTTGCTATTGGATTCACTCTCTGCTTCGTCCTTGCTGCTGCGTAACACAGTGCTTTCTATTCGTCCCTTAAATGAGCGCGGATTTCTAGTGCATTACTTGAACTTCTTGGGTAATATCTATCAGAATTGAAAATGGACTGAATAAAGCTCTCTACGAACTTGACGTGCGATGCCGCGCTGACTGACATGTATGCGCATGAATCACTGTCACACTCACACACGTGCATAGAGAAAATATTGTAAGTTACTGCATGAGAATAATAATGCATCACAATACACATAGTCTCACGGTTACTTATGTCTTTTAACTATTATAGTATTTCAAAGGGCAAAAACATGAACTTTAACTATTGGCTTTAGGTCTACTTCTTCAAGTCAGCTGTCACTTTAGCGTGAGGCCAGTAGCACATTAGCTCCTTAGCCTGAGCAAACTCGATCACGTCGAGCTAGGCGGGCGTAGTTTCAGCATCCAGGCACCTCAACTTCACCCACGTCCCGCCTTTTTGCCCATTTTCGTTTATCCGGGAGTGACGCACTGTGACGCGCTTCCAAGATGGCGACGCGCGACTCCGCCCACTTTAGGCTTCAAAAACGCTCTTCAGAAACCTACGGGTGACGTCATGGACACTACGTCCATATTTTTTTACAGTCTATGGGCACATCATAATTAATTCATTATTAACTAACCATAATAATTAATAATTCATTACATTTATATAGCGCTTTTCTCGGCACTCAAAGCGCTTTACATTGAAGGGGGAATCTCCTCAACCACCACCAATGTGCAGCATCCACCTGGATGACGCAACGGCAGCCTTATTGCGCCAGAACGCCCACCACACACCAGCTTACTGGTGGAGAGGAGACAGTGATGAAGCCAATCAGTATATGGGGATGATTAGGAGGCCTTGATGGACAAAGGCCAAGGGGCAAATTTGGCCAGGATGCTGGGGTTACACCCCAACTCTTTCGAAAGACTGGGATTTTTTGTGACCACAGAGAGTCAGGACCTTGGTTTAACGTCTTATCCGAAGGACTGTGCTCTTTGACAGTATAGTGTCCCCGTCACTATACTGGGGCGTTAGGACCCACACAGACCACAGGGTGAGCACCCCCTGCTGGCCTCACTAACACCTCTTCCAGCAGCAACCTGGTTTTCTCAGGAGGTCTCCCATCCAGGTACTAACCAGGCTCAGCCCTGCTTAGCTTCAGTGGGCAACCAGTCTTGGGCTACAGGGTGATATGGCTGCCATACACTAACATCAACTAATTGCTTGTTAATGCATCATTATGTCATGACTTTACTTGAGGGGGCACATCATCACTAACTCATGATTAACTAACCATACACTAACAAAAAGTAATGTCTTGTTAATGCATGACTGTGTCATGACTTTACTTGGGGGGGCACATTATTACTAACTCATCATTAATTACTTATAAAGTAACATGAATTCATGACTTGTTAATGTATCATTATGTCATTTCTTGTCTTGGCCCTCCAAGAGTACATCTTTAAAAAGTTATCAATTACACATGTTCTATACATATTCAGCTCTTCTAAATCAGATATCATTTGGTGCTTTTCGGGGGTTTGTAAAGAAGTGGAAGAGCAGAGGTGCTGTGCCCGAATTTGGATGGAGAAGGAACTGAACGGTAGGAGAAAAGTGGACACATTTTGAAGGGGCAATAGTGGCCCCAAAGAAGAGCAAGAAAACAAGACTAACATCCGACTGCATTATGATATAAAGACAGTAAACCAATCCACAAAATAACCACAGTAATAATCATCATCTGTGCTAACACTGATTTTAATTTTGAAAATTGCATCTGTTCAATGGATAGGTTTGTGTAGGTATTTCACTCTTGATGGCAGCAGTGGAATAACTTAAAACGGAATGAGATTAAATTGTTTTTAATGATGAATGCATCATTGTGTGTTCAATGAGTAAGGTTAAATGTAAATATTGCAAGACATCTAGTGTCATTCAATGATGTTTGTGACAGTTGCTGGTGGCAAATTTATGAACAATTTTACATTGTGCCCTTTTAATACATCTTTCTTCTAATCTAGAGCATGTTTGATGTAGTTTACCCCAAAGTGTTAATTAATACATTAATTAACAAGCATGTACTAACATGTAGTCAAGATGGTATATTCATGCAGGAATTCATATGACTCATGTCATAGTTAAGCTTAGTTCTTCATTAGTACATGTCTTAACTCATCATTAGTTCATAGTAAAGTAATTATTAATTCAGGTATTAGTACATGATTATTCATGTACTGTTACTGTAAAGTGTTACCATTATTTGCATTAGTTTAAATTACGCAACAAAAATTTATGAATATGCTCTCTCTATATCTCTTTTTTTTGTGATTTAGTTTAGTGTCATTAGCGCAAAAAATACACACCTCACTTTATATTGTTACGCAAATGTGTGGTTATGGCCTTGCATTTACAAGCTATACTGGTGAAGACATAATTTTTCCACAATCCTGCATAATTCAGCTCTCAGCTTGTTTACAAATCTCCAAGTTGACAAATCAACACAACACAAACACGTTTTGCCAAATATTTAGTCAAATAGCTGCTGTTCCCTCCGACATCATAAAGTGATGGAGACTCACTCACAAGCAAAACAACAGGAAGGAAGGAATAAAGAAAATCAATCAAGGAAAAATAGGTCAGGACAGATGAATGGTCTCAAAGGACTTCCTCTGTTCCAGAATGCACAAGAGAGTATTGATAGATGTCTACTGACTTGAACCTGCTGTGAAGAGGCAACATGTGGAGATGGTTTGAAATGGTGAACCTGAAAAGGATATTCAGGGTTTATTCTTTGTCAGCTATATTGGCGATGTTGAATGGCCTGTATGTTCATAAAGTTCTATGCCATTGTGACTAGAACATTTCGTGAGGGCAGGTCACTGAGAACATACTGATAAGAGTTATCTAAAAAGGGGGCTTTTTGAGAAATTTTCATTAAACTATTTCAGTTATATCAGGTTTGTGATGTCACAGAAGTCCACTGAAGGCGAGTTGAACTGAGAACCCATGTGCAGCTTTTATACACAAAACTTGAACAAAATATTAAATAAACAATGACTTTACCGAACATGAACATCATGAACATGAACATGAACGTCATGAACATGAACGTCATGAACGTCATGAACGTCATGAACATGAACGTCATGAACGTCATGAACATCATGAATATGAACATGAACATGAACAACAGTAACAAAACAACATCAAAGCTAGACAGGGAACAACGAAAACATGAGGGCTACTTATCCAGAGAGACTAATGACTAACAAGAAACACCTGAGAACAATAAAACAATGAACCAATGAGAACACATGACATAGGGTAAATGTACCTATTAAGCTCAAGTACCCATTAAGCACACCATATTTCAGCTCAGATTATAAAAAGAAAAAAATGTTTTATCCTACTTGATGTCTTAACCAATTGATGTGTTTGTTGCTACATACCTACTGTAAGTTCAAGCAAATCAGACCATTGCACACTGAGATATGGTTGTCTATGGCTGCGTTTACACTTGGCATTAAAAAGTAATCACCAAAGCAAAGCATTAGTATGACCGTGTAAGCTGCTCATCCCAAATAAGGGGAGTGGCAACGCTAGGGGTTGGGCGTTGGGGTTTCCCCTTAAGTTTGGCGGCCGCCATTGATTTCCTTGAATGCGGGAACCCACGTCCGGTAGCGGGTAAGGAAGCCAGCAGTACACTCTCATTTTAATGTTGTTGATGTGTGTCTTCTTGGTATTGCTATGTTCGCCGAGGAGGCCTTAATTCATGTGTATAAGTTGACTACTGGTCCCCCGGCGCTATTTGTGTGTTAAGTGAGCGCGTGTGTGAGTAAGGGGGTAGGAGAGCAGGTTACCTCCCATATGACTCTTATACTGTTTAGCTCTTGACGACGGCTATGTATTTAGCGTGAGTGGTATTGATGGTATGTCCTGATATTTGGTGTGTATTTACTGTTGTGGTCTTTAAGTGATTTATATGACTTTGAGGTTTGCAGTGCAATGAAATTATGCATGTTATAGGTGCTCACATGAATTGATTTAATGCATGTATTTAACAACCTTGGTAACCCTGTGCTGAATATATTGTCTTGTTTGATTGATGCTTTATTTCTCTTTCAATTTATTGATTAAATGTTAGCAATTACAAATACATGATTAGAATTGTAACTGTCATTTCATCAACCTACTGTCCCCCCTGGGTTTTCATATTATGATTGTCCAAAAATAAATTTGTTATATTTATATTTAAGGAATTGTGTATTTGAGTGTTTTCCTTGGTTATTGAGCCCCAGAAAATCATTGGTCCCGTAGGGAACCTGTAAGTCACCCGTAGTACAGTGGGAGTGGTTACAACTTGGCGTAGTTTTGGCAGTCTGGACTGTGGCCAATAACCAGGAAAATGTCAACTGCACAACCATCAGTACAGTTACCTTCTACATCTAGTGAGGGGCAGCAGAGAGTAGATGGTTCACCCGATATGGCTCAGAATCAAGCAACAAGTGCAAATATGGTTATGTTTCCAATGATGATGGGGACACCTTGGTGTCAAAAATTTAATGGAGATCAAATGGCACAGGGGAATAATTTTCAGGATTGGTATAATATGCAGACATCAACGTTTAATATATATCCTTTTTCTGAGGTGCAAAAGGTCTCTGCTATAATAAGTAATCTTGATGGGGAAGCAAAGAGGGAAGTGTTAGCCTTGCCAACAGCACAGCGTATGACAGCTGATCAGATATTGTCATTTTTGAAAAGCATTTATGGAGATATTGTCCCCCTTGCAACCCTTCATGCCCAATTTTTTACTCGTAAACAAAGGACAGATGAGAATGTTAGGCAGTTTGCCTTGGCACTTCAAGAATTGAGTAATCGGTTGGAGAATAGGGGCGATGGCACCATTATGGGTAATGTGCTACGTGACCAATTTATTTTGGGACTCTGTGATGCAGGATTGCGTAGGGAACTTCGGGGTATGGTCAGGGCAGCTCCTGATAGTTCTTTTGTAGAAGTCAAACAAGAAGCAATCCTACGAACAGAGGAGTTTGGGGAGGTAAGGCAAGCAGTAGCTGCAACAGTACAGTTAAAACCAGCCCCCGATACAACGAAATTGGTAGAGGAGATTAAACAGGAGGTCTTTTTGCAGTTAAAGGGAGAAATAAAGGAAATGGTTGCTGGAATGATTAAGGAAGTTCATGAAGGAGTGCAGCACTTATTGCCAAGTAGTGACAATGCAAGATCTAGGTATGAGTTAAGGAGGGGTCGAAGAAGTTCATATCAATTTGACCATCAGGGAAGACCTATCTGTCGACGTTGTAAACAAGTTGGGCATATTGAAAGACGTTGTGGAGTTGTAGAGGGAGTACAGGGGCCTTTAAACTTTCAGAACCCACTGTACAGGCCCAATCAGTGGGTACATTGGGTAGTTGCCAATCAGAAAAGAAAGATCATTTAATAGGACAATGTCCGGTTGTGGAAGTGGGGATACAGGGGGTTAAAACGCCTTGCTTGATTGATACGGGTTCACAAGTGACTACATTGACCGAAAGCTATTTTAAAAAATATTTTGAGACTAGAGGACCAACAATGTACCCACCAATTCAAAAGTTCAATTTGGTAGCTGCCAATGGGTTAACGATTCCGTATATTGGATATATTGAGGTGGATTTGAAGATATGTGGGAAAGTTATACCAAAAAGGGGAGTGTTGATTGTTAAAGACTCAAATGCATCAGTGTACCCAGGACTAATTGGCATGAATGTGATTAAGGAGTGTAGAGATTTCCTGATGACACAGACTGGGGATAGTTGTGTAGGGGCAGAAGGGGAAGTGCAGGTTAAGGTGTGGCATCAGATGTTTTCGGTGTGTGAAGATCTGCTAAAGTTTGCTGATGAGTCAGGACAGATAAGCACAATTTACTGGCCGCAGGGAAGACAAAAGACAATACCAGCACAGTCAGAGGTAGTGATAGAGGCATGGGCACGGTTACGACCTGATAGGAAGGATTATGTGGGTTTAGTAGAACCTTGTCAAGATGTATTGCCGGGTCAGTTATTGGTAGCTAGATCACTGAGCACAGTTTCAAAGGGTAGAGTTATGGTTCGAATTCTAAATCTTTCTACATCCCCAGTGACTCTTTTTCAGCGCTGTCGAATAGGGCAGATTTTTGAGGTTGAGCTGTGTCCAAGTCGGCAAGGAGATGTAAAGTTAAGACCGTTGGATGATGAGATGGTGGAGGTGGGGGTGAGGCAGAATAGAGTGCAGGATGTAGAACAAGAACAGGTGTTTCGGTCGGTGACTGTCCCATTAGACCCATTACAATTTAGTACTGAACAACAAGAGATGATTGCCAAATTGTTATCCAAGCATCAGAAGGTCTTCTCAGAACATGAGGAGGATTATGGGTACACTGATAGGGTATTGCATGTGATACCAACAGGCGATGCAGCTCCAATTAGAGAACGGTATAATAGGATTCCACCAAAGTTGTATCAAGAAATGAGGGGACTTTTGAGTAACATGCTTGAAAATGGTATTATTAGGGAGAGCTATAGCCCCTGGGCAGCGCCTGTAGTGCTCGTCAGAAAGAAGGATGGCACCCTTCGTTTCTGTGTAGCAGTGGCGTGCACAGACCTCCTCAGGGGCAGGGGCGGAGGGACCAAAAAGGGCACTAAATAAAAAAAAAATGATTACTTCTTGATTTTTTTTGTTTTTGTTCTTTCTTTCCTTGGCATTCTAAGAAAATATGTTGATACAATTATTAGAATACATAACACATCAAATGAAAATAGGGAAATTATGATAATATTACTAAATATTATTTACTTCACCAAACAAAACAGTGAGAATCAAGAAGGTAATTATGGAAAATTAATTTTTAGTTTTGTTGATGTTGTAAATTTAATGTATGTATTATATGTATGAAAGACAGTGTTAGCTATCATGAATCAGTAACACTTTACAATAAGGTTTCATTAGTTAACATTAGCTAATGAACTGCACTTCAGCATTTATTAATCTTAGTTAATATTAATTTCAGGATTTACTAAAACATTAAAATCAAAAGTTGTATTTGTTATCATGAGTTAATGCACTGACTGTGACATAACATGAATAAACAATTAACAGTTGTAGTATTAACTAAGATATAGCCTACAGTAACAAATGTGTTGCTCATGGTTAGTTCATGTTAGTTTATACATGAGTAATGAACAAATTAACCTTATTGTAAAGCGTTACTATGAAATCAAAGATATAAGTTCCTCACAATTTAAAGTTGGACATGGACTTAAGATTTCATTGAAACTAACTGTCAGATGTATTTCCCCTTGCACTTTTATTCCTTGGATAAAAACGAATGACATTGTCACTCAGAATGCGTCTGATATCGAGTTATAGGCTACTTTTATTGTAGTTAAGAATTCAGTTTCAGTTTATTTATTTTGTCATTGTTACAGGATAACAACAAAACATTGTTAGAGAAAAAATAACTCGAAAATAAGAATAACTCGCATGCTGCAGCAACATTTAGAGTAGCATGGTGATGGTAGGATAAATGTAATTTTCTGTATTAGCTTAAACGTTACCTGCTGCTCGTTTGAAGAGACTCGCGCGAACTGCTGCGTAGTGCGTACCAGAACCGTTAAATGCGTATGAGGCGCTGCAAAGGAAACTCCGCCTACCACTTCTCCGTCAAATTTTTTTTTTATATAATATTTGTTTGTATTATAATTGTCAGAAAAGGGCACAATACATTTTGAGACAAAAGGGGCAGGGGCGTGAGGGGGAGAGGGTGATCTCCTATGCAAGCAGAAGCCTCCGTCCAACAGAAAGAAACGATAAAAACTACAGCTCATTTAAATTAGAACTGTTGGCATTGAAATGGGCCATAGTGGAAAAGTTTCGGGAATATCTTGCTGTGTCTCCCTTTACTGTGTTTACAGATAACAATCCACTGGCTCATTTGAATACAGCAAATCTGGGTGCCGTGGAGCAACGATGGGCAGCCCAGCTCGCAGGATTTCAGTTTGAGGTGCGATATAGACTGGGGCGGACAAATGGAAATGCTGATGCCCTCTCCAGGTGGCCTGTGAATAAGACTACTGTCAGGACTACAGAGGATGGGATAGCCCCATGTGGTGAGAGTGGATATGTAGCATCTGAAGTGGTCCGTGCCTGTGTCCATGCTTTTGTTCCAGTGGTTGAAGATGTCGTACTGGAGGAGGGTCAGAAGATGGAGGCAGGGACACAAATAAATAAAGATAGAGTTGGCCCCAGTTTGCTGGCCGAGTGGGTGAGGGCACAGCGGAATTGTCCAGTGGTGTCACGACTGTGGGTCTATATGGACAGAGGAAGAGGGCCAGTTCCAAAAGAGCGAGCAGCTGAAGACCGGCCCACTCAAGTGCTGCTGCGACAGTGGGCCCGCCTCTGTGTGGATCAGGGGCTGCTTTGCAGGGAGGTATGTGATCCAAAGACATTTGACAAATGGAAACAAGTAATTGTACCTCAGCGTCTGCAAAATCAAGTCCTGGGATGGGTGCATGACCACGCAGGACACCTGGGAATGGAAAAGACCCTGGGCTTGGCCCGTCGACGTTTCTTCTGGCCAGGACTGGCACGAGGAGTGAAGTGGTGTTTCCAATGTGCTCGTTGCAATCTGCATAAGACTCCAGCTAATAAAGTGAGTGGCCCCCTTTTATCTATACAATCAGAATACCCTCTGCAGATTGTTTCTGTCGACTTCCTGTCACTGGAGACTTCGTGCAGTGGAATGCGCAATATTCTAGTAATGATGGATCACTTCACTCGTTATGCAGTTGCAGTGCCAACTTTGGACCAAACAGCGGTGACTACCGCAAGGGTGTTGTGGGAACACTTTATACAGCCTTTTGGGGGGTTTGATCAGCTGCACTCTGACCAGGGCCCCAATTTTGAATTGAAAGTCATCAAAGAATTACACAAAAGATGTACAACATCAGTAAGTCTCACACGACGCCCTATCACCCAGCAGGAAATGGACAATGTGAGCGTTTTAATCGGACGTTGCTGAGTATGCTAGGCACATTAAGGGACGACCAGAAGGAGAACTGGGATCAGTATGTGGCAGAGTTGGTACAGGCATACAATAATTCACCCCATTCCTCTACAGGGTATACCCCTTATTTTCTAATGTTTGGCCGTCATGCGAAATTGCCCATTGATGTGATGCTGGGCCGGGGAGATGAATTCTCAGGCACAGCAGGTAGCTGGGTGCACCACCACCATGAAAGACTAGCGACTGCCTATAATCAAGCCAGAAAACACATTCAGAAGGCTCAAGTGCATCAAAAGAAGGGGTTTGACCGTAGGGTCAAGTGGGAACCTTTGTTGGTGGGTCAGAGAGTCATGGTACTAAATAAGAGGGCGAGGGGACAGGGTAAATTGGATGATAAATGGGAACGGAATATATATATATAGTTACGTCACAACCTAATCACGATATACCTGTTTATGTTGTGAAGAAGGAAAGGGGTGATGGTGGCGAGAGAGTGTTGCATCGCAATATGTTAAGCCCATGTAAGTTTGAAATTTCCTTGCCCTTAGAGGAGGAAGAAGTAGAGGTCTTGCATCCTAATTCTGATGTCAATCCTATGAACAGTAATTGGTGAATGTATCCTTGGGTGGGGGGCTGTCTTACAGGTCTGCCAGTACCCACACAAAAGGACGCAGAGACTGCCCGTAATATGGACATTGATGAAGCAACATTACAGACTGTACAGGGGGAAAATCCCTCTTGTTCACATGCTTCACAGGTCGAATGTTCAAGACGGTCCACTCGGGCCACGAAGGGCTTGTTGCCTCAACGTTATAGAATGTAAAGAATTCGAGTGGGAATGTGCGGACACATTTAGAGTAGGGGGGGCGGATGTAAGCTGCTCATCCCAAATAAGGGGAGTGGCAACGCTAGTAACGTCCATAGTGTTTTCCTCATGATGTGCCAGGGAAGGGAAACACCTGTGTTGCATTAGCAATCAGAGATCAAAGCCATAAAGGTATGATGAATTTGTTGTTTGGGGGGGGTTTTGTGGCTGCTGCTGAGTTCTTTGCCGAGGCTGCCATGCCGGGACGTGGGTTGGAGACAGATGCGTGCGAGTAGACTGGGAGGGATGTTTCGTTGGGGTTTTCCCTTTAGTTTGGCGGCCGCCATTGATTTCCTTGAATGCGAGAACCAACGTCCGGTAGCGGGTAAGGAAGCCAGCAGTACACTCTCATTTTAATGTTGTTGATGTGTGTCTTCTTGGTATTGCTATGTTCGCCGGGGAGGCCTTAATTCATGTGTATAAGTTGACTACTGGTCCCCCGGTGCTATTTGTGTGTAAAGTGAGCGCATGTGTGAGTAAGGGGGTAGGAGAGCAGGTTACCTCCCATATGACTCTTATACTGTTTAGCTCTTGACGACGGCTATGTATTTAGCGTGAGTGGTATTGATGGTATGTCCTGATATTTGGTGTGTATTTACTGGTGTGGTCTTTAAGTGATTTATATGACTTTGAGGTTTGCAGTGCAATGAAATTATGCATGTTATAGGTGCTCACATGAATTGATTTAATGCATGTATTTAACAACCTTGGTAACCCTGTGCTGAATATATTGTCTTGTTTGATTGATGCTTTATTTCTCTTTCTCAAAATCATTGGTCCACTAGGGAACCTGTAAGTCACCCGTAGTACAGTGGGGGTGGTTACAACCGCATCCAGCTAGCCAGGCCTTTCTAGTGTACAGCTCCGATAGTGTTGCTGTCTTATAGAGATGTGCACGCAGTTTGGGGCGCTAAAAGATAGCTGACCTAATTGGAGCTCGTGATTGGCTACAGATTATGTCAAACATTTATATCTTAAATCAGCAATTGGCTAAACTGCTCCAGAGACCCGCCTTTCTGGGGCGATTTCTCCAGCGCCCCAGAGCTGATCACGTGCACAGAGCTGGAGGGGACGTGTAGAAAAAAGACATTTTGAATTTCTATCATATTTTTTTCACATATACTGGGTGCATTTAATATCTCAAACACACAAATATTGACAATTTGTATATATTATTTATTTATGTATTTACATGTATTTATTTATGTATGTGGCTCATAAACTGTGGTTTGGCTCATGGGGGGGGGGGCGGCGCCCTAGCACCCTCTAATTGGCCAGCCGCCCCTGGGTGTAATATGCAAAAGGTTCCTTGTTTGTTGTCTTAAAACTTGAAAGCGTTTTTTATAAAGCTATATTTTAAATGTTATATCAGTTGAAAATTGTTTTCATGTTAAAGGAGTAGTACATTTTAAAAAAAATTCCTCTAAAATAGTTTTTCATACAATAAAAGACAGTGGCTGTTAAGCTCCATAAAAACAATAAAAAGCCGTCCATATGTATTGCCTATACTTTATTTTGTGACTAAGATATATCATTTATAGTTCAACATCCATCTAGTTTTTTTTTACAAAGGTAAATTAAGAAATGATGTTCACTTTATTATTCAGTAAAACGATATGTTATTGCGAATATTATTGTTACTTGTTCATCATTGTGTCAGTGTTTTATTCGCTGACTTTAGCTTGCTTCCTTGCACGAAGAACAACATAGTAACGAAACACATTTGTCCGTTTAGGGCTACTGTAGAAACATGTCAGCTTATTTCAATGTAAGGGGACCCGCGGTGTATGTAGATAGAAATGGCTCATTCTAAGGTAATAAAAACATAAGGGTTCATTAAGTAAGGTCTTAATACACAACTGAAAACATAGTTCTGTGTATGCTATTGCATTTCTGTTTCTGTAAAAATTACACAATGCACCTTTAAGTGGACAGTATGCGTTTTAGGTTTTAACTTAAAAGAGGTACTGTATTAAACATAATACAGTAAAAACACAGTAATACTGTAAACCAATGAATAAAATGATATAATATATTCCATTAATATAATATAGCTTCAATTTTGTTCCGTCGCTGGACACGACCCATTTGGCCGTTGGCCATCTTGGATTGGAGAAAAAAAATCCACATACATTGGCTTGCCACTTGGTGGCAGTGTATAGGATGATGCACTAGTGTTTACTGTAGCGGTTGATTTTCAGCTGTGCAATCAAAACACATGCATACTCAAGAAATGGCTTTTTGAATAGCTGTCCACTGTAGAGACCTCAAAATGTGAATGTGTTAAAGATATTTTTCCTGAACTTGAAGTAACAAGCACAAAATATTGACAAAAAAGGGTGTAGTGGTCCAATTAAAGCAAACACTGATGAAACACTCATGAAACATGATGTAGAGATCATGTGTAGAGAAAACGATCTTGAGTTTGGTGTATCCCAGGGGTGTCCAAACTCGGTCCTGGAGGGCCACTGACCTGCAGAGTTTAGCTCCAACCCCAATTAAACACACCTGAAACAGCTAATCAAGGTCTTGATTAGCTGTTGAAGGTCATTAGGCATGCTAAAAACTTACAAGCAGGTATTTTGAGGCAAGTTGGAACTAAACTCTGCAGGACAGTGGCCCTCCAGGACCGAGTTTGGACACCCCTGGTGTATCCTTTCAAATACACATTTAAAAAGACAAATCTTTTATAACCATTGTAACTTCATACTAAGGTGATATTATCCTTGGCATTTCGTTGGGCTATTTTTTTACCCCTAAATATTAATGTGGTTTTAAATAACAGTATACACAAAAAAAGTACAAATATATATAAAAAAAGAAAAATCTCAAACCTTTGAAAGCACTCAGTGACAACCTCAAAAACAGTATGACAAGTGAAATATACTTCACAGCACTTAACACAATATATGCAGCACATGTGTAGTCATACATTAGACATTAATTGTACTTTCTTTTGGGGTGTTTGTGTGTGTGTGATCCTGCAGTTGAATGATTGTTTCATTGTCATCAATTCTTGATGAAACTGTGCCTGTCTTTGAAACATGAGAAAATCAGATCTGAGATAAGTGGGTGAACAGGATTTAAATATTCAGTAAGGTGCCAAAGCTTTCTTACCTGCTATTGTCACACACCTAGGCTTACCCCACTTGTTTCTATGGAAACACTTGAGGAAGGAAAAGAAGATTCAAGGACAAGTATGTTTGTAAACTAGAACATCAGGTTACCTTTGTGTACACAAGCACACATGAGCACTCACGAAAGCCAAGTATTCATCCTTGTCAAGGTCAGTTTGATCATTAATCAAGGAATTTATAAGACATGATCTTCATTTCATCTCAAACATTTACATTTTTCCTGTTGTTGCTGTTGTAAATAATGAATACATTCATTTCTACTCAGAACCACTACTGTAGTGTTCTACTGTAGACTTCATATAAAGAGACTGGGACAGGTTAAGTTTTCTCTTGCAATGATTTGTTGGTTTCAAGCACCTACTTAAAAAATCAAATACATTTTTGTTATGCTCTAAAATGTCAATATCTTTATTTGTAATAGCTGTTGGATAAACTAATAAACATAATAAAATGTGCTTTATGGGATGTGTCCTACACTGCTCAAAGACACAGGGTTGAGGATCCAAATGCAGCTTTATTTGAGGGTAATCCAGAATCATAATCCAAAATACAGGCAAGGGTCCGATCCACGGTCCAAGCAATCCAAACGATCACAGGGCAAACAGGAAAATCCAAGAAATCAGGCACGAGAATCAAAAACACTGGAAACCAAAGACAGAGTGCTCAGAAATGCAGTTGTGACACATACAAGACTTTGCATCGAATGACTGAAAAAAAAAAACAGGCTTAAATAGGTGAGTTAAAACACAGCTGAAGACAATCAGGGATGATGAGTCCAGGCAGTGAGTTCTGGGAAATGTAGTCCATTTTTAGAATGACAGTAAACATCCAGGGCACACTAGCTGGTGATCGTAACAGGACACATGCACCACTGTTCGGTGGTCAGTTATATTCTTTCTCTAAAGAAGTAAATATTTTTCTTCAGCCAGGGATTTATTAAATACATTTAAAGTAAAGACAGTAAAAGTATTTACACTACTGTGATAGTTAACTTAACTTTTGCTACGGTTATGCCTGGCGTCCACACTACGGAGTTTTCGACCCTTGAAAACTGTGTAGTAGAAATTTTAAAAGTCATTGATCCCAAACAGGTATCATAAGAGAGAGAACCTATTCAATGTATAAAATATATGTGTGTACGTGCTTGTGCGTGACGTTTCAAGAACATATGGGACAGGACCTCTGACCTTAGGGACGGTCAGTTTGGGCCAGTTTATTTCAGTACCAGTTTGTGTCTTTAAGTAGAAACTGAACAGCAGTAAGGACCTTATCTGGGTGGGTGAAAGGTACAGCGGGTGAGGAGGAACCTTGAAAAGAGTATAAAGGCTGTCTCATATCTTCCTGTTGTGTGTCACTCTCTTGCACAGCATAACTTCTTTGTACTAGACTGAACCTATTCTTGCAAGAATAAATACTTTTCTTTTTATTAATTTGACTCTGAGCGTCTCTTACGCAGTGATGATGTTTAACAGAATTTTTGCCACAACAATTTGGTGTCAGAAGTGGGATTCCTTGGAAGTGCCTTCTGGACCTGAGAGCGGACGGTGACTGATCATCCTGGACTGAGCAGTTCCAGCTCTACCTCGTAAGCTTTAGAGAGAGGGGCCGATTGCTATCAGGGCCAGGAGAAACTCCACTGGAATTGAATGAAAGCGAACCCGTGGCAACCCAAAACATCTCTGGTAAGAGACGGCTAAAATATTTTCTTTTGGGCTAAAATATTTTCCTTTTGGTATAACAGTGAGTAAACTATACTGGCTGAGACTGTTTTCTATGGTGCGAGATCATGAGATTTAAGGCATAGACAGAGGCAAGAGGTCCTCGACCAAGAAATTGAGACCCTTAAACAGGTCAAGAAATTTTCTAAACTGAGGCTGAGTCAAGAAGTTTTGACCGAGGATTGAGCTCTCGCAAAAGTGGGAAATTGAGACCTACGAACAGGTCAAGAGGTTTTGCCACACCAAAGGTTAATTAAGGCTAACTGAAATACTGATTTTGGGTGAACCACAATTAACGACCCCTGGCCGATTTTAGGTTAAAAATCGGATCTGTCGGAGACGTCTGACAGATTATTAGACGAGCGTCGAACAAAAATCCAAGGTGAACAGAAAACAGCCAGTATGGGGAAATCTCAAAACAAGCTTGGCAAATTTTATATAACGGTTTTCTGTCAAATGCTGAAAGAATTACGGGGAGAAAATGCATGCAGGGTATTAAAAAGTTTAATCAAATATCATGATTTTCCAAGGTGAGGGAACATTGAGCACAACTAGACTGAGAGTTGTGCGAGAATCAGTAGAACAGGGCAGCGAGGCATACAGAGGTTGTTGTGGCTGCGTTCAACATGTGTGAAAACAAAAAAAAATGTGAACAGACAGTGGCTTGGGGAGGCAGATAAAAGTTGAACTGCCAGGAGAAATAAAGTTTTTACTTCTTCATCCAGTAAATGGATGCATGACATTAGATGTCTGAGAACTTAAATTTATATGATAAGGATTGAAGTAGCAAGCAGCAATAAAGCTGTCTGTGTGAAATAGAGGGAACTGTAAGTGAGAGACTTGATGGAAGAGGGAAGTTGAAAACAAAAAGGTTGGTGTGTGAGAAATGTGTGTGGGGATTGTAAGCAAACAATCATGTACTGGTTAGATAATGAAGGAACTGGCATGTAGAGAAAAGAAAGAATTAGCATGTAGAACAGAGGATACAGAAGGAACTGGCATGTAGGGAAAGATTGAGAAGAAATATAGTAGAAAACTATATGTCTGACAGAAATTATGGACGTCAAATTAACTGTTTAAATGGTATGACAAGTGAGTTTCAGAATAAAAATAAGGCATTGGGTATGATTAACAGGGATATGAAGATAAGGAATGTTTCATTAAGCAAAATGGGGAACAATTCTATATTTTAATGGTAAAATAATTATTGAAATTATGTTTAGTTTTAGTTTGACAACCATTGTGTTTTGAACCTAAAGGGTCTATAATGGGGCTAGTGAAAGGAATGGATTTACCATCCATCTTCGTTTATTATAAAAGGAATTGGTTAGAGTTTTATAAAAAATGAATGCATATATCCTGGTATTTATGATTGTAGACGATGTCTGTATTTAATATCTGAGGAGTGACTGAGGGTCCAGCTATGCTGGGAGTACAGCAACATTGATTGCTTATTCAGCCCGGCTTCCGGAAGTTAAATATATACTTGTCTTGTAATCAGTGTTGTTGATGATAATACCAAATTAGTAAGATGTAAAGACAGCTTTGACCAAAGATTCTGGAAAATCAATAATGTATAATATCGGATATTTTGTTGATATTAAGTCATTGAAGGGAAAAATATGTTGTCTGTTTTATAACGGAAATTCTGGGTCAGGGATCATTTCTCTGGACAAGTATGACTAAAGTTAAACAGAAACTTTGTGAAAACAACTTAGGATATTTGGAGCATTTCGATGCAGCTTATGAAAATGAATGTTCTGCCAATAATAATGATAAAGATTATGATTCGGCTATTGGGATTGAATCCGCCACTGGTGGACTGTAAAAGAATACAGAGAACTGCTTATCAGTGGCTCTGTTTGCATTCCTGAATGGGACACACTGCTTCAGTGATGTGCAGTAAGTTGAAGATGACAGAGAGTGTTTTTAAGTGTGGTCAGCAGGACCATTTAGCCCTTAACTGTAAATGCCCACTGAGAATGTGAGTTTGAAATTAGATCAGTGTTTAATATGATGATATTAACATTTTCGTCTGAGAAAGAACAAGAGATAAAAACAAGGTCAAAAGATTGAAGTCTTAAAGTGAATCCTTTTGAAGAAAAGATCTATAATAGTAATTTTTATAAGTGAATTGATGAATAAAGGTTGAGGTAAAATTACAGATAATGACTGCTAATATGAGTTGTAAAATTGTAAAAGTACTAAAAGGATGATTTAAAAATGATAACTGCAAAGGATGTATGTGTATCAAAATGTATCATAAGCAGAGTGTGATAGCCTCGTAAAAGTTAGTGTGAATCCCAATTGGAGATTGATAAACTCCTAGGAAAATTTTAAGTCAGATATTAAACTATGGTAATTGAGAAACTGACAACTAAAATTGAGATGAAATGTGAAATGTTATCGAGAACTAGAATAATTATTTTTATTTAAGATCAAATAAGCAGATACAGTAGTACTGGATTAACAGTTGCTAAATGTAAATCGTGCAGAAAGGCATCTGATTAAACAAACAGCTTGTTAGGGTTTTTAACGTAAAGGAAAAGTGTGCTGGTTAAAGGGTTGATAATTAATGTTGACCATGAAAGAACTAAAAGCTGATGTTTTGCTTTTAAAAGATAAGCTTGTGATTTGGCTGAAACAGTTTGCTTATCTAAATCGTGCTGTGGCTGAAACTGTCAGCGCGACAGAGACTCAATCTGAGTGGAAATTTTTAATGTCTAAATTCCCTGATGTATGGGCAAAAGACACCTATAAAATTAGGTTTATTTGAAAACGTATGTAAGTTTTGACAAATGTATTAAGCTGGGCTAGAGTTAAAAGATAGTAGATAAAGTTTGATGTTAGAAGTTTATGAGAGTGCAGTGTACCAGTCCTGAATGTCTCAGAGTCTCTCTCTGATTCAATGTCAGCTAAAAGCTGTTATTTGAGCCTGTGTCATAATTGACAATAAGCTATTTATAGTAAAGCACAGTGTTTCAGTTGAAAATCATAGACACAGAGATGTTAAAAGAAATCATTGCCATTCAGAGGGCAATTTGTATTTGTAAATGTTTTAAAAGTAAAACTGAATGACTTTAAAGAAGTCTTTAAATAATAATGCAGACCTTAAATGATAGAAGTTAAATGTATTTTAATGATTAAATACTGCTGTTATTAACCTGTCTCCCTGTGTTAACACTATTAGGCAGTCCAAATGGCTCTGGTGACTCTTGAATGTGCCTTCCCTGAGCTCCAGAAAACAACTGAAAACTGATTTGGTAATGGGAAGAGCGGTTACAAGTGTGCACGAAGGTGATTTCTCAATGACGGGTAAGATCTTCTTTGGCCAGACAGAGGGCAACCTAAGGCAGGGGGTCACCACAGACACTGGGCATCTCCTGATAGGAGGTGTTTATGTGAGATGGGTATGAGAGTCGAGCAGATTCTGTGAGGCCAGCAGATTCAATACACCATGAAAGGGAGATGCGCTGTGAGAAGTTATGGCAGTCTGACCCAGAAATGTGAGTTCCTCTATACCACTCACCAGAAACCGCATTAATTGTATGGCTTGTTTTTCATTGTGACAAGTGTCTGTAACTGTGCCAGGGGACAACACCCTGATGAGAAGAAAATTAAAGATAAAGAGCTAATGGGAGTGGGCTTTCAAAAGCCAGCTGATACCATGAGGGGATTGCCATTATTTGTTGTGGAGACAGTAGCAAAACTTTTTGTGAAGTTGGTTGCCTTATGGGCAAGAAAAATGTATAGAAGAGTTAATTTTGAGCTAATATGTCTATAACATAGTTTTAACTCCTGAAGGTCGTTAGGCATGGTGGTGGCTAAAGATGAAGACAGCTTTTATAGATTTGAGAAGAGTCTGGATAACAAAGGTGAATGGTAGTAGGTTAATGTAATGAATTTAATATTACATTCTGTCTAAATTACAGTCTTAGGAGGCTGTTGAAAATATTATTTGTTTATAGTGAGAGAGACTGCTTGAGTGGAGGAAGGGATGGTAACTGTGTCTGTCTTTCTGTTATCGGCCTGCTAGAGCAAGCTGAAGCAAAATAGTGATAATGAACCAAAACAACCCAGCTGACTTTTCTAAAATCAAATGAATAATGAACAGACATGCTTTGAAACTGGTTAAGAGACCATGTAAAATTAGGTAAAAGCTACAGGAAAATGTGAAGTTTAAAATCGTACTTAAAATTTAAATCTTTTTAGAGATGATATAAAGAAAAAGCGAACATTGAAAATGAACAGTTAAAATATGTGTCTAATATAAGTGTGTGTGATGGTGACTGCACTTTATGTCTTGTATGTGTTAATATGGGGTACTAATACTCCGTCTGAATAGTGTGTATATTGTGTCATTTACCTCTGGAATAAGGGTTTTATCATTACAGATGGGTTAAGGCAAATGACAAGTTAAGGAAGCTGATAGTTTTGAGTCAATCTGATGAAAAGATGATGTAGAACATGGGACGAGTTTTAAATGGATTAGTTATCCAGCTCTGTCTGTTACTGGTAATTATGAATCAATCTATGGATTAAAAGCATTTATGTAAATTGGATTTGTGAAGTGGTAGATCGTCGTCCATCATGGGTTAAGATAAACTAAAATGTTATAGATTTGAAGGCAACAACAAAGTGACATATTGGCTAAGTCAATATCAAATTATCTAGAGAGTCCTTCACATTTATGATTATTGTGAACAAAGGGGGAAAATGTTGTTTGACTGACATTGACCAAGTCTGTACAGCACGACATGACCTGACAGAAACAATTGATGACTTTGAAAATGTTTGTAGATGACTGGCTTAAGAGACCAAACAACAGGCCTGAAAAGCAGGATACACTGTAAGACTGAGGGCCGTTGCCCTTCAAATACTTTGATAAGAAGATGTGATTGTGGCTTTAAGTAATATTTTTGTTTCAAGAGGCAGAGAAAGATGTCTGAAGGAAATTTGGCTGAAGGACAACGTTTGGGTTGATGGTGATGGCAAACTTTATCCAAACACCATTATGTTAGATTGATGCACGAGTTGATTCATGCATCAAAAGGGGGAATGGTAACAATTTTGGTAACAATTGACAAATATGGCCAAAATATGGTTTACTAAGGGACAATATATGTTGGGAGGAAACTGGGCTTAATTGGGTAAAAGCCTGGCAAGAAGCCATTCTTCTCCCTAACAAAATTGCTGTCTGTAAGTGTATTTGCAGGACTGTTTCAACAGGAAACGCCAGGGCAGATGTGGCAGCGAAGGCCGCGGCAGTACAGTAGACAAAAGAAACTATGTGTACCTTACTATCTGAAAATAACCTCGACATTTGTTTATCTTTACAGAGCATGCAGACTTTTGATAGAGGGCAGAATGTGCCCAATAAGATAATGGCTATGGATGAATTTGAATAACTATCCTGGCCTGGGTTATTATTGTGGCAGAAAGAAACAGGGCCACACCTGCACAGCGCATAACTTAAAATTTTCCTTTTGCAGGATGTCAAGATGGATTAAAATTTTCCTTTTGCAGGATGTCAGGATGGATTGAATTAAACAGAACTGATTCTGTTCCAAATCTATAAATGTTGTCTTGTTAACATAAGCAACTGGGTTGAATGTTTTTCAGAGGAAAAGGACCCTGAGTGCTATTAATTAATTAAGCAAGAAATTATTTAGTGATAAGATGATTTGTAAAATGAGAAGAAACAGAGTTGAATTGGACAAGTGTTGAGAATAAACTTGAAATTCTTTATGCATATCATCAGCAAGGTAAACGAATGATGAAAATTCCACAGGTCACACCAAAAGGGACGACCGGCCAGACAAGCGGTCACTAACAAAACCTCCTTAAGGTCTCCATTCACAGGTCAAAGCAGGAGATGGTTCACTCCAGTGGGGGTGCGTCGTGATCTAAGGAGCAAATCTGGTAAACATCAGATAATGGTTGGAGAGTGGGACACCTGGGTCCTGGGACCTTAGACTACACCGACAGGCCTCAACCATCATATAGAGCACAAAGTGAGGGGTCAAAGGCTCGTGCTAGTAACAGCCTCCCTCACCGACGAGGGAAAGACCATTGCAACGACTCGCAAAGAGTCACCCTGGTGAAGACGGGATGTCCATGGAGAGATGACCAACACACCTGGAGGAAGATGCACCAACTAATGGTTTGAGTTTAGCAAAATAATCTGTTTTTGTGATGATTTTGATGATTTTATTTGATTGAATCAAAATATGGTTTAGATCCAATCATTTGATTGGTTAAGGATTCATTAGAAATTATTTCAGGTAAATTATAGGGATTATTATTGAAGAAACTTGATGATTAGGCTTTCCATTAAGGGTAAGAAAGACCGATGGGAAAATCTGTATGGTATTAAGCTAAAAGATGGTCCGTAATGGAAATATTAGAGTTAGTTTTGAATAACTACATTGGTTAAAAGAATGGATAAAAAAAAATCTAAAACCTCTTCTGGATAGATTTTATTAAATACGGTGTTAAAAGTTAAGAAAATATGGTTAGGAAAATGGAGGGGATATATGGAAATGGGCGTGGATTGATGGTAAATGGATAAGATTGGTTAGTCTTTGGGGGGTTGGGGGTACTGGTTGTAAACTGTACTACCAATTTCAGCGATAGGATTATCAATATTGTTATGTTTACCATGAATTATAATGTGTGTTTCCAGTTCAGTACAGAGACTGGTTAAAGCTGGGATGTCTGTTCAATAGGATGAACAAAATATGATGATACAAGTAGTGGGAGCTACTGTGACGTGTTGAAATGTATGCTTTCCTTTTCTTTTCTTTTTTTTCTTTTTTTTCTTTCTTTCTATGAATGTTTTTGATATGAAGAGAAGGTTAAAAGCTGTGGTTATCCGCTATGTGATGACGTACAAGGAGAGGGGTCGAAATGATGGATTTTATTCTACTTTTATTTCTTTGTATTTCTTAGTCTGTTGAAATGCCATGTGGGTTTCAAGATGTGTGATTATAACCAGGGTGTTAAATTGATGTTTCCTACTTAAGCTATACACTATTTCTTGTTTATACTGAGGTGACTGAGGGTTCGATTTAGGTCGAGAGTGCAATAACAGTGCTTATTCATTCAGCCCGGCTTCAGATAAAGTCTTTACTTGCTTGCTAAAAATTAAGGGACTATCCCCACAAAAATAGCCTAAGCTTTTTACTTTTCCAAATGTTATTTCACAAATGTTTAAGAGAGTGATCAGTTATGAGAAATCCAGAGATGAAGAGTATAAGTGTGATGAAATTACTTAAAATTTGTTCTATTATTTTTATTATTATGATTGGGTAATCTGAATGATAAAAAGGGGGGAATTGTAGTTGAAATTTGAATAGTCATTGATCCCAAACAGGTATCATAAGAGAGAGAACCTATTCAATGTATAAAATATATGTGTGTACGTGCTTGTGCGTGACGTTTCAGGAACATATGGGACAGGACCTCTGACCTTAGGGACGGTCAGTTTGGACCAGTTTATTTCAGTACCAGTTTGTGTCTTTAAGTAGAAACTGAACAGCAGTAAGGACCTTATCTGGGTGGGTGAAAGGTACAGCGGGTGAGGAGGAACCTTGAAAAGAGTATAAAGGCTGTCTCATATCTTCCTGTTGTGTGTCACTCTCTTGCACAGCATAACTTCTTTGTACTAGACTGAACCTATTCTTGCAAGAATAAATACTTTTCTTTTTTATTAATTTGACTCTGAGTGTCTCTTACGCAGTGATGATGTTTAACAGAATTTTTGCCACAACAACTGAGACTTTTGGAAACGATGCAGACACATTAGCTGCCTGATTGGGTCTTCTGGATCATTGCGTATCCTTCCCCGATTCGTCAAGCCCCTATCATATGGCCATTATGCTTCCGGACCAGCCCCAACGACTGTTTAAACAATAACATGGAGATGAAACTGCAAGCTTTGCTGACTTTGTTGTCCTTTTTAGCAGTCATTGTGCAGTTAAACTCTGCATTTTATAATACTGCAGCTGCCTACATGCACAAGAGGCAAGCTATTATTAGAGCAGTTGGTGACAATCGGCAACTGTTTACACTTATACACAAATGCCCAGTGTGCATGAATGGTCATGTGACATGCGCTTTCGGTCGTGTAGTGTAGACGGAGATCTTTTCTGAAACGCAGTGGAAATGCCAGAATGGACGATGATCTTTTTCATTTTAAAGCACTGTGAACGAAAACGTACTAGTGTGGACATAGCCTTATAGTGTTTCAAAATATTTTTACATAAATAATTCTTTTGATTTTTCAAAAGAAAAATACGTATGTAAACTGTTGTCAACATTGATGATAATAATAAGAAATGTTTCTTGAGTAGCAAATCAGCATAATAGAATGATTTCTGAAGGATCATGTGACTGAAGACTGGAGTAATGATGCTGAAAATTCAGCTTTGTCATCACAGGAATAAATAATATTTTAAAGTATATTAAAATTAAAAACAGCTTTTTATTATTTTTTTATTATATTTGACAAAATTATGTTTTTTACAGTATTGTGTTTGATCACATAAATTTGAGCATAAAAACATTTTCCAAAATCTTATTGACCCCAAACATTTGAACAGTAGAGCATTAATGCAATTACATAATTGCAACTTTCAAAATATAATGACACGTGCTCCAGCAGAAAGCATTTTAATATGCTGATTAGGTGCTCAAGATTTAAAAAATTATAATCAGTTGCTTAATATTTTTGTGAAGCTTTTGTTTCAGGATTATTTTCAGGATTCTTTGATTTACTTTTGATTAATTTAATGCAAGCTTCCTGAATAAAAGTATTAATTTCTTTTAAAAACATTACTAACTCCAAACTTTTGAACAGTAGTGTATCAGTCTGCACTGCAGCACCAATTTAAACATGGTTATTCTTTACACACACACAGACTACATTTCAAATAGCTTGTGCCTTTAAAGGGATAGTTCACCCAAAAATGAAAATTCTTTCAGTATTTACTCACCCTCATGTTGTTCCAACCCCGTAAGATCTTAGTTCAACTTCGGAACACGAATTAAGATATTTTTGATGAAATCTGAGAGCTGGATCACTCTTCCATTCTAGTCCATAGGCTTCTTCAGGGATTGAAACTTGCCAGCCCCGAATAGTTATTAAAGACATCATTAAAATAGTCCAAGTGACTACTGTGGCTCAATCTTAAGTTTATCAAACGACGAGAATACCTTTTGTGCGCAAAAAAAACCTAAAACAACGACTTTATTTCAACTATTAATTTCCTTCTCTGTGGGCCTCGAGTCAGTTAACTTAGTGTAATAGCGTAGAGCTACGTCACACGTAGGCTCACTATTGGCCGACGCTGGTCATGTGTGTGATGCGTGTGACGTACAACAACAGAAGCTTACGCCATTATACTAGTGAACTGACTCGAGGCCCAGAGAGAAGGAAATGAATAGTTGAAATAAAGTCGTTGTTTTTTGGGTTTTTTTGCGCACATAAAGTAATCTCGTCGTTTGATAAACTTAAGATTGAGCCACTGTAGTCACTTGGACTATTTTAACGATGTCTTTAATCCCTGAAAAAGCCTATGGACTAGTATGGAGCAGTGATCCAGCTCTCAGATTTCATCAAAAATATCTTAATTCGTGTTCCGAAGATGAACAAAGGTCTTACGAGGTTGGACTTTCAGTTTGTATTTTAATTGGTTCCTGTTCTCCTTTGTTCTTTTCCCGCCACTCCTTCGTATCCATGGTTACTGCCATTATCAGTTCAGTTGTGTCACCTGTTTAGTCATCGTCATCTGTATCAGCTGTGTTCTATTAATCAGTGTCATCTGTGTTTGTATCTCCGTCTTATTTAGTGTATGTTGCATTTACATTTATTCATTTAGAAGACGCTTTTATCCAAAGCAACGAAGAACCGCACTAAAATATGAGAAAAGTAAATACTCACAGCAGGGGCATAGCCAGAATTTTATTTTTGGGGGGTCCCATCTATATATTGTATATACAGGCCTATTCTGGTGGGTGCGGTGATGCGGTGGCGACTCGTGTAACATGTAAGCGTGGCGCTGCCAATAAAGCACCTAAAAGCTGTCACAAAGAACCGGCAAAAGTAATGATTATGAATATGTAAAATATAGCAAGGAGATATTTTAATTGTTTATTAATAAACAAGTGTTTTCTTTGTCGGCTAAGATGAAGTTGACGATGCTGACTCGCGATCTTCAGTAGTGAACGCGCCAGAGAGAAATGCACATTTCATAAGGAGTACATAAGCAGAGAGCAGTCTGTAGTCTGTTTTCTTTCATTTGGAATTGTTCTGTTTTAAAGTAGACATGTGAGGCAAGTAGGCTACCTTATATGCTGAGTTTCGGTTCATTTATGAGATGAGCTCCAGTTCACGCGCCGACGCCTCCGTTTCTTATCTATCGTCTGCTATATTTACGTCTTATTTATTAAATCCAGGCAATTGGTTGATGAAACATTGATTAAAATTAAGATACAATTAATACAAAACGAAATCCTGGTTAAAGAAAGGTTTTGTCCTTTCTGTTTGATGTCTTTGTGAAAGTTTTAAAGCATCTCACGTCCGTAACGGAGAACACCTCCTAGGCCCACCCAGGCCCCCTCGTGGCTACGCCACTGACTCACAGACTGATGTTCTCTCCTGTTGTTCGACTGCTTCTTCTAACAAGTACTAGCAGATGGGTAAAATAAGTACTTCACCTGGCTTTGGCCACGCCCTACTACTTAGCCAAGCCAAACTCAAAAGTCACGACACACAAACAAACGCCACGTTGGCACGCGTTTTACCAGGGTAAACACAGTAAACAAAACAAAGTTTCCAAGCAACGAAGAACCGCGCTAAAATCTAATGAGAAAAGTAAACACTCACAGACTCATTCTCTCTCCTGTTGTTTGACTGCTTCTTCAGTGTTGCTACCTGTTCTGCTGTCCTGTGTTTAATTACAATTAAACCTTTGTTTTGAAAATATATCCTCGTCTCCGTCTGCCTTCCTGCAACCCACCGTGACAAAAGGCTTCTTAATTATTGCTTAATATTTTTTCTTTACCGGTATTGTAAATGACTTTTGATAATACATAGGCCTAGCCTTTCTCCAAACCATCTGAAGACAGGACAGCAAATGTGCTAAATCATTCACTAACAGAGACTGTTTCTTTTGATTTTCTGTTTTTAGAACCTAGTAATGTCTCAAAGACAGCTGTGATTTCACAAGACATCTGTCTCAGTGATATTCAGTCAGGTAGTAAGGACATATTGGTAATGGTGACAAAGATGGTAGCAGTAAATCAAATAAATAATTCCACACAATAAAACTGTAATATAATGATATTAACAAAGATATTGACTCTTTATGAGTTTTTTATTTATTTATTTATTTATTATTATTTTTTTACGTAAAATGTAAGATGTTGCAAGCGGTGAAGTTTTTTTTTTGTGGGGTTATTTTTTATGTTAATATTTTATATAATTCATTAATTCACTTTTTTACTTAATACTATACAACATGTTTTATTATAAGATTAATGTTTTTGTTTGTCAAAAAAAAACAATTTTTTATGTTACCTTTCCATTTTTGCTGTTCTTCACAATTTTTATACTGTTTAAACTTCACTGACTTATCTGATCCCATGTTTCAGTAGTAAGTAGTTAAGGGGACTGTTTTTATTAAGCCAGAATACATATTGGACCATATGAACTATATGCCTTTATGAATGTTCATAGCATAAACTAAAGTTAGCTTTTTTATTATTATACCAGAAGGTTATCATGCTTGGTTTTTCAAAAACACATTATTTTTCACATATTTACATTGTTGCAGCACCTCTCTTCCCAGTCTGTCAGTAACGCTCTGTTTAGTTTCTGTCTCTATGAAGCCCTTTCTTCCGAAAAGCGTGTTTTGATTGGTCGGATGGACCAGTGTGTTGTGATTGGCCAACCCCTTTCGAGCGTGTTTCAGAAATGTCACGCCCTTACCATAAAAAATCATAATAGGAACCTTTTGAGGCTTTTTTGTTTTCTTGTACAGTGTACTGCTCACATGTAGACTGAATGCAGATGAGCAATGCATGTCAAAGGGTCATGGTTTGGCTGTTAGAGGCAGTTTGCCCTTGCTGGGATGCTGAGAATGGATTTTTATGGCCCCTCTTTTGTCCTTCTTTCCCTTGCTTTTTTGTACAGATGCCATCCCCCTTTTTGATCTTTAGGAGACATTGCTTATTAAAAGCTTACTAGTGTGTGTGCGGTGCACACGCTGGGCCTTGTCTCCAATGTTCGGTGTCTCTGTGACTGATGATGAGACGAGTTCATTATCAAAATATCAGCTGGGTTCTGGCTGGATTCTGAGTCCAGTCTGCCCCCAACCTTCCAGATCTCTGGTTCTGTGTTTCTTTTGCTCATAAACTATATTCAGCCACACACACTTACACATCTTGAGATTTTATTGAGCTTGAAATGACTGGAGGGAAAGATGAAGTAGGGTTATGTAGGGTAACCTAGTCAGCTAATGTGTCATAATCAGGGCTAAGACCAGGCGATGATTCTGCTAACACCTCTCTTCCATAATTATTTTTATGGGAGAACATAATGAAACTCCTATGAAGAGGCAATTGACAATTTGGTTGTTAAAATACACTTTTAAATTAATCAGATGGTATGTTAAATACATTAGCGCATTGCTAGTATAAACAAGCAGATTTAATTGTACCATGTGACTTGTAATGTATACTCAAATGTGTCAAATTTCAATGCAATTTCACACTGGCTAATGTAAACTTTTCTGCTTTGACACAGTCAGCTCGTTTACATGGTGTAATTTTTCGTTTGATCGGTTCATGAAAAGGTTTATTCCACCCACTTCAATTTGACTGAAATTTCAATCGGTTTGAGCATTTTTATTCCGATTGAGGTGTTGACATGGAGCATTTTCATTCTGATTGGACTTTTAAACTGGTTATAATCAGAATACAATGCTACATGTAAACGGGGCTAGTTTTAGAACTCTGTTTTATTATTAAACAATAAGACATGAGATGTCAAGCCTTTTGTGAACATAATCATTGCCAAAGGGAGTTGCAACCCCTTTAGACATTTTTTTTAGCCTGCAACCCCTTTTGTTAAGCAAATAATTGATCTGATAAACAGCATAGTCCCTATATTAGATCAGATTGTGTTGCTATTACACAAAAATGATGATCTGTTTTGGGTGCTGCACTGTGTTATGATGAACGGGTGTTTGACATCATAGCTGTTACTTTACATTACTTGACATTAGTTTTTCTCTTTACTTGCACATTAAATCTTTGTACAATTTTTGTTTTGTTCTTCACATATGATGGCTGTATAGTGTAATTTTAAATTCACACATTACACTGTCTAAAAAGCAAACACCAATTTTATCACCTTTTATCCTGCATTTTTTCTTATAAATATTATAAATTCCAGTTAGAATGTCTCAACGATTCGAGGCTAATTGCAATGAAGTGTCGAAGCTGTAATTTATGGCATGCTGTGTTGCTTTGAGGGACATCTAGAGCCTGTGGCCTTCAGCGTTCCGCAGATGTTTACAGCTATTGCTGCTGCTGCTGTGCGTCTGCCTCTATCGGCAGATCCAGCCATCGAGACAGAGGCATGGTGCTGTTTCCCGTTTACTCACTCTCTGTGTTTATCTGGAACCCTGGTTCTGGCGCAGTCCTGCGCACGTGGAAGTACTCAGGCGCTGATACAGTGCATATGGGATCCAGGCAGTTTGGTCTAACACATGATCACAACATGTTATTGGAGATGGGAGAGGTCATACACAGAAAGTTGACTAATAGAAAGAGAAAAGAAAATAATTATGAGGTTTTTTTTACTCATGAAGACAGATTGATAATGGTGAGGGTGAGGGAGTTAGATATGAATACTTTTTTTTTTTTTTTTTGCAAAACCATCTGGTATTGATACATGCTAAAAGTAATGCTAAAGTAACAGATTTTTTGAAAGAGGTCTCTTATGCTCTCCAATGGTGCATTTTTATTTGATCAAACATATAAAGTAAAAACAGTAATATTGTGAAATAGTATTACAATTAAACTGTTTTCTATTGTAATATATTTAAAATGGAATTTATCCCTGCGATGGCAATGCTGAATTTTCAGCATCATTATTCCAGTCTTCAGTGTCACATGATCCTTCAGAAATAATTATTAATATGATGATTTTGTGCTTAAAACTACCAATTCTTATTACTACCAATGTTGAAAACAGATGTGCTGCTTAATATTTTATGGAAACTGTGATATTCTTTGATTAACAGAAAGTAGAAAAGAACAGCATTTACTGTATATGAAATAGATTTTTTTTGTAATTATGCAAAGTCTTTACTATCACTTATACTTAATAAATTCATTTATTTCAAAAGACAAACTGTTTTTGCACTCTGCAGCACCAATAGAAGTACTATAATACTATACTATACTATAGTTACACTATAATAATATGTATAGGCTATATATTTCTCTAATTTTCTGATTGTGACCCACTCCTCTGACTTTTTTCTTTTGTTTTTAGAGCCTAGGATTGTCAAAGAGACAGTTGTGATTTTACAAGACAAATCTATTTTTGTGGTTTACACTCAGGTTGACATTCTTTTTTTTTACTGTTTTTTTACAGTATATATATATTTTTTAGTAAAAAAATTCACACAATAAAACTGTTGTCTTAAACTTTTGATATTTTTGCCAAACTTTGATATAGATGAGACCGTCATTAAGCATCTGTGTACTTAAAGTGAGTGTTTTGAAGGCTGTAGAGCATTACCATCCCATATGTGGCAGTTTGGTACAGCCAATACAAATCTAGTGGCCAAAGGCTGTTACCTTGTTAAAGTAGTTAGTCAACTGGGCATGTTTTTCTGTTGCTCAAGATGTTTCAGCACACATCCAAGAAGATTCATCAGTTGGGAACTGATTGTGGAGATTAAGCCATTTGGATGAGTGGTGAAACAGAAAAACATGTCTAGCAGACTAGACTAACATCTAGCCTGACCTGGATAACATTGACTGTTACCTTGGCAGAAACATTCTTGTTTATAGCGATTGTTGTGTGGCAAAGAAAACGGTTGGTATTGCATTTGTGTGTTGTTGTTTTGGACCTTCATGGAGGGATTCCATAGCTCATTTTTATTTTAAATTACGGAAATTGTGTTTGTTTCCCTGAGTGCCCTTAAAGGGTGAAAGACCAGAACTGGAATTCGGTTAATGATGGTTTTTTGTTGTTATATTGAGGAGCTCTTTAGGTGGGCAGTGAGTAAAAAAAAACAAGGGATAGGCCTACTAAACAGACAGAAAAGCTAGGCTTTCATTTGCAAAGAGGACAAACATTTGTGACCGCTACAAGTTTTTATTCTTAAGTCATTTATTCTTGCTCTATTTCTGTTCCGCCATGGCCGTGCTGTCAGTTTTCGTTTTAGGGCTGAGGTTGTGGCGAGTTTTATATATATATATATTCTATTTCAGACAGCTGCTTTCATTATACTCTGGTTTGTCTATAAAATCATTTTGAACATTCAAGCAATGGACAAAAGTCCACAATAAAGGAATAAGAACAATCACAATTATATTATTTAAATTTGTATTAAAATATTATTTTAATTAATTACTTAAATATTTTATAATTATTGTTGTATTTATATTATAAAAAAGTATTGTTAAATTATTTCATGTTGTGCCATTCAAATCTGAAATCAGAAAGTAAGTTCCACTTCCTGTCATTACAATTCAGCTTCCTGTGGAGTGTAACCATTTCAACTCATGGAACTGAAATGGAGCACATTTGGAATAATGACCAATACTGTTGTACTTTTTGTCTTCTTGTGGACTGAACTATGATGTGGTGTCATGGTAAAAGGTCAAGAGTTATTTCAGCTATAGATCAATCAGTCATGTTCACAGTCTAGAATACTAGCCATATCTTGAAGCAAACGGCTCCATCTGTCTGAGCAGTACATTTGGAGTTCATATACAAACTAAAATCCCAGTGTAAATCTAAAGACACCCTTGTGCTTTCTTCATTTAATATTTGTTTGTTTTAGATTATGCGAGGAAGAAATCATTCTGATTGAGATTAGAACTGCATTTGCCTGAACTGAATTATTAAAACAGGCTAACAACATCATTAACATAGAGTTGATGAAATAGAGGTGAGAGAAAAGATGAAAGAGAAAGAAAGAAAGGAAGTGTGTGAGTGTGAGAGAGAGAGAGAGAGAGAAAAGAGCCTCCAGCAGGACATAGCTACCAACTATACACCTAGAGACACTGATATAAATATTAGAAGATTAAATATTTTTATTATGTTTATTTTCTTGTAAAATGTTTTTTTTTATATATTTTTGTTTTTGTTTTTATTGTAGTGTTATGAATGCTTTGGCAATGTAAAAATTTCTTTCACCATGCCAATAAAGCTATTTGAATCTTGAGAGAGAGAGAGAAGAGAGAGAGAGAGAGAGAGAGAGAGAGAGAGAGAGAGAGAGAGAGAGAGAGAGAGAGAGTGAGGGCGCGGCAGAGTTTGTTTGTACAGACATTGATCCACAGCCTCCTGGGTCTGTGGCTGCCGTTTACCAATTTGTGTCTTCCCTTTTTCTCAGCACAGCTCGGCGGGAACAAACAGTCATGCTCGCCAACACTAGACCGCACGTTGCTCAGCAACAGCACACTGGTCGGAGGGAGGGTGGATAGGGGGTAGTGCAATGGGATAGAGTTTCGTGAAGAGGGAATCAAGGCCTTTATTAGCCCTGAGTACAGATCCCTGACCCAGAACTCTGCACTCTTTATGTCATGACCTCATAACAGCAATGAAGACATTACAAAGTTTTTCTAATGGTCTTAATGTAAAGATGCACATTGGTTATGTACTTGTCAGGGCTGTCAAAGTTGATATTTATTTGATTTGAACTTTTTTTCACTTTCAGTTCCAAACAATTTGATCAGCTTCAGCACAGGAAGATTTTATAAAACAAACCCAGAAGTGATGTTTAACAAAGTCGGACTCAGTTGTGTATCATATTGTATGGTGAAATTTAATTCTCATTAAAGCTCAAAATGTGAAATAGTGCAACACTGTCATTCACAGAAATAAGATAGTAAGATGGTAAAGTAAATGCACCGTGGATAAGTGTATAAAAGATTAGGAAAGTTTTTTATTATTGAAATATTGCAGTAATTTTCAGGTTGATGAAGTTTCAGAAAACAGATTTTTTTGTTGTTGTGTGCAAGTGAAACGGGTAAAGAGTGAACCTAGTAGCCTAATCATAAAATTCAATTCAATTCACATTTAGTGCTTTTCACAATACATATCGATTCAAAGCAGCTTTACAGATAATGCATGTTTCTGCATTACAATTAAGAGTGATTTGTTATCAGAAGTGACTGTGTCAAAGTAATGTCCATAAGGCAAAAAAAAAATATATATACAGATCTAAAATAATACAAATCATTCAGTTAGCTAACATTATGTATTAATTTAAGCACAAACTGTCATGTTTAAATGTTGCGATCATAATGTTGTTAATGGCATGTTTAGTTTTTTTTTTTCATTTTTTTTCAAGTGCTATTACAAAAAAAATTGATAATTTGCATAGTAGCCAAATAACTTTAGAGGGTTTTTTTGTGAAGAGCTTCAGCGTTTGTGAAGTATAGTGTTCTACTTTCATACATTTCTTTCTTTCTTTGCATCTTTCCACCTTGTAATTGTCACATTTAGATTCAAAAGATGATAATGAATGCAGGTTAAGAGTTTTTGTAATGGTAACAAGGTTTATTAACAGACGCGAACAACTCGAGACAGAGTGCATAGTAAACACCAACAATACCGGTCCGGAACCCAGACAGAAAGGAAATGAGGAACTTAAATACTCAATGAGTAATGAACTCAATAATGATCATCTGGGATAATTAAATGAATATCCATGGTAACAGATGACATAAGATGGAAAAACTTGAACAAAGGTAACAGGAAACAGACGATAAACAAACTAAAAGTCCACGAAAGTGAAACTAACTGCAAATAAGTGACATAAATGCTCATAATATAATAATAACAATGAGAACTTGACTTTATTAGGGGCCCAACCACTTCCTGTCAAATGTATTTGTTCTTTATAGCAAACTATAAGGTTTTTTCATATTTAACTGACTTGGTGAGAAATGGTCTTTAAGGTTGGGTTTGAGTAATTTGACAGTGTGCTATTTTTTATGGAAGAGATAATTGATTAGGTTTTTTTTTTTTTATTTCATTGTATTTATTTTCTTCAAAAACCTTTTTATGACAATATGCTCAAAATACAGAATTTTACTTTTGTACGAGTTCAATCCAGACCACAGTGCAGCTAAAGCCACTAAAAACATTCAATTAGCATTTTGGGAAAGACAGTATGTCTAAAAAGTCTGTTTGGCCCTCAAACTTCCAATTTAATGGCGTGAGGCTCAGAATTAAACTACTAAATCAGAGTACATGTATTAGTATACCTTTAAGTAAATTATTTAAGTAATTATTTACGCTATTTAAGTAAAATGAGCATATTTATGTTATTATAATTAGTAGAATAAGAGTTTAGGAATATTTAGTTATAGTTATTTCCTACTCAATAGTCTATAATGTGAATTTACTTAATATTATAATGTATTACTCTTTAGAGACTGTACAAACCATCATTTGTCCAAGAACGACATCCAAGATAATGTTTTTGAGTTTTAATTCCAGACTTGATCAATGTGTTCAGATTATGTTCAGTGCCAGGTGTAAATTTCTGATTTGATTCTTGTTTTGATTATGTGTAAGTGTGAGTAAATGGATTCTGAAAGAGACTTAAGGGAACGGAAACACAGGAATAAATGATCAAGTACATCAAGTATGAAGTAATCTTCAGATATTACGAACAGATAGTTGGATATGCTTTTGTGACAATCTCCAGTTTGAAGTGTTGACACTGTTGTCATAAACACTTTTGGTTGAACGGTCTGGCTCCCTCCCAGTACGTTTTTTAAAATGATTTTAATTACAACCTATGTGCTTGGTTATTAATTCGCAAGATATTATGTCAACATGAGGCTTTCCACCAAAACATTCTGTAAATAACAGTCTCTCAATAACAAACTAATGCTTTTATACTCATTCAGAATAATTCAGCCCTAAATACTCTAGCCGTTCCTATCCATTCCCTGCATGGCTTACCGGATATGGCAAACATATGCTGAGGGCTGTCTGCGTAAGGTTTACCTCAGTCCCTGGACGAATAAAGTAGAAGGATTATTGGATTAGGAAGGAGAGAGGGATGAGGAGATTGCTTTTTCATTTCATATTCTCGTATATTTTCAATTAAAACAATTCAGTCATTGATTAAAAGACCTCATAGACATAAAGCCAGATATGATGTGTCACTTTTACATTCATTATCTTTTCAGTATAAGATTTAGCTTAACCCTTAAATACATGAATGTTTCGCAAACCATTATTACATATTCGGGTCTTTAGCCACCCGGATCTATATCTAACACAGATGGATCTCTACCTGTCGCTGTAATATTAAATTCTCCTGATACTAGAGTAACAATTACAGATGAATAAAAAAGCATATTTTATTAACTTTTAGAGCTTGAATTTAGTTTGAGCAGATGTTTTATACCATCATCACTGTCCTCATCAGAGCTCATTTCATACTTCAGCATCTGGCTCATATTCGCAATCTCAAACATATAATCAAAACTATCATTTTCATTTCCAAAACTATCATTATTTTAATCGCTGACAGCTTCTTCCCCAGCTCCTTGAAGTGATAATGACACTAATATTTGATTGCGTTCAGTTCTGGCTCCACAGTAAATCGCTGAGCCATTTAAAGTTTTGCTGATGATACTTCATATTCTTTTGTTTTCTGCCTGCGGTAATGAGTGAAACATCACTTTATTATGGTGTATCAGACATGGCCACCTTGTGGAATAAAGATGAATTGCACTTATTCAGTCATCAAAGATTCAATTAAAGTTGCTCTAAACGATGTCATGTGTTTTTTAGGCCAAAACATTTTTTGTCACATACAGCAAACATCTCCTCACTATCCACTAGCTGCCTGTCCCCTGAACACACTGAAAAACGTGCTCTCTGCGGACACCCCAGGCTCCAAAAACGGCAACAAAAACAAATTAGGCTAACCCGCACCACGAAAAATAACAAACTGTTCCAGCCAATAACCGACAAGAAGGATTTGGGGGTGGGGTTTGGGGGGTTAGTGCGCGGATGTGGAGGAGGGAGGGTCGAGCTAGCCTCCGTTTTGTTTGACAATACTTCAAACGTCAACAAGAAGTGACGTCACCCGACATCGCTTAGAGCACCTTTAATGTTGTGCAGAAAAAAATATACTTACACTGTGTGGCGAGCAGGACAAGGCCGAGGGCCGTGGGAGAATGACGCGAGGCCGGTGGCGTGATTACTAATGAGCGACACCTGTGTGACGCACCCGTCTCCTATCTCTCACAGAGGAGTGGAAATATAAAAGGAGGAGCAATGACAGTGGAGATCGAGAGAGGCCAGGCCTGGATTTATTTAATGTTTTGTTTTATTGTGTGTGGCGGCAGTCTACCGTGAGGGACTGCCATCTTTACTTTCGTTTTTGTATTTGTTTGTTTTGTTTAATTATTTATTATTAAAATTGTTGAATGTTCGCTGGTTCCCGCCTCCTCCTTCCCATAACATCTGAGCTGCATTACACACTGTTACACACCTCAGGTTGTTAGCGACTCTATACCATTTTTACAAAAAATGAATGGGAAAACAGGTAATTTTTTTCTTGTTATATTGTTTATAATGAATTGATTGAGGAATACTAAGAAGGTTGATGTCTAACTTTAAAAAATGAATGAGGAGGGTAATAATCCCGGGTCACTAAAGACTCAAGGTATGTGTTTAAGGGTTAATACCACCACATTAAGATCATATAATATACTAGATATTTAACATTTAAAAAAAATACATTTCAAATTTGTATGTATTATTTGTTTTTTTAGAAAAAGTCAACAGCATGCGTGATTGTAGATTGTGTTTTTCTGGACTTAATGCTTCTTGACCTATAAAGGGAAACTACCACGTCTATGTTTTGACTGCTCAAACCTCAATGGATCACAGATTCTTCACATATGCATGCCACCAAACAGCTGAACAATACCGTGCTGCGAATTGTATTGCGTTCTTTTGTTTTCTTTTTTCTTTTGTGGAGCCTGTTTCCATGTGGCTGATATGAGAGTTCTTTGCCAGACATAAGAATGTGATCACATGCTCCAAACAAGCTAAAACAGCATTCTCAAGGGCCTTGAAGCTCCCAGTTCCTCAACCCTTCCAGCCACAAGATCATAGCCTCTCCATACAGCAGGAAATATAAAAGTGCAAATTTTTTTTTACAACACCTACAGTCTCTTAGGGCTCCTATTTGAATGACGCTTCTTAAAGTCAAGCCATATGTGTGCTTAACTCTTACTTGTGCAGTAGACCCTTGTCACCCAGCTGGAATGCCTTTTAAATGCATAGTAAAACCTAGACTCTTGGCAAGGATTATTTGTGAAAGACAGAGGTAAAATCCTGTTAATGCATTAAAGAGTCATGGATAGTGCAGCACTGATGGCGTAATCCAAAATTAAAATTGGATGGAACGTTTGATGGCTGGGGCTGGATTAGCTGGACCTGGACAGCTATTTGTCATGACATGGTTGTATGGACTGTTGTGAAGTAGTATATAAGCAATGCAAGTTTAATTTTGACTTTGTACATGTAGGGGCAGTACAACATTGCTTAGAACATGTTGATGTATTTGAAATATTATAAAACGTACTTTAATAGTTTTAATAAAGTTTTGAAAAGAATAATCTTAATAATCAATGCCAGCTTTCTGACCTCCCTATAGACAGCAACGTCATAACTAATTTCAAGGCCCAGAAAGGCCATGTGACGAAATAAAATAGTCCATGTGACGAAAATAATTTACTCACCCTCATGTTGTTCCAACCCTGTAAGACCTTCGTTCATCTTCGGAACACGAATTAAGATGAATTTTTTTGATGAAATCTGAGAGCTGGATCACTCCTCCATACTAGTCCATAGGCTTCTTCAGGGATTGAAACTTGCCAGCCCCGAAAGTCATTAAAGACATCGGTAAAATAGTCCAAGTGACAACTGTGGCTCAATCTTAAGTTTATCAAGCGACGAGAATACTTTTTGTGCGCAAAAACAAACAAAAATAACGACTTTATTTCAACTATTCATTTCCTTCTCTGTTGGCCTCTAGTCAGTTAACTTAGTATGATTGCGTAGTGCTACGTCACACGTAGGCTCACTATTGGCCGACGCTGGTCATGTGGGTGATGCGTGTGACGTACAACAACAGAAGCTTACGCTATTACACTAAGTTAAATGACTCGAGGCCCAGAGAGAAGGAAATGAATAGTTGAAATAAAGTCGTTATTTTAGGGGGTTTTTTGCGCACAAAAAGTATTCTCGTTGTTTGATAAACTTAAGATTGAGCCACTGTAGTCACTTGGACTATTTTAACAGTCTTTAATGACTTTTCGGGGCTGGCAAGTTTCAATCCCTGAAGAAGCCTATGGACTAGTATGGAGGAGTAAGCTCTCAGATTTCATCAAAAATATCTTAATTCGTGTTCCAAAGATGAACGAAGGTCTTACGGGGTTGGAACAACATGAGGGTGAGTAAATACTGACAGAATTTTCATTTTTGGGTGAACTAACCCTTTAATTTCTTCTCTTCCCTGTCAGTCTCTTACGCTGTTCACATAGTAAACACAGTGCAGCACTTCCGGGTTCTGCATCAAGACGCCGGCTCATTATTGGCCTGCTCCTGCGTCAGCATCGCATGCCACACGTATGCGTTGAGTTGCTCAAGTATACAGCGTTGGCCAGGAGCAGGTCAATAATGAGCCGCCATTTTTTTATTTTTGGCCACAAAAAAGTATTCTCGTCGCTTCATATCATTAAGGTTGAACCTTAATGGACTGTGTTATGTTAACGATGTCTTTTGTACCTTTCTACTCTACCGTTGCTGTCTATTAGGGGTGTAACGGTTCCTTAAAAAATCAAACCATACCGTTCGGCACGCATTTGCACCGCGGTTCATCTCAAATCTGATGACGCATCTATAATATGTCCTACATAAAATGCAAAATCTGCACATTTGTCCTCTGCTTTAAATCCTGAGGCATTTTTCCTTTGGGATCTTTTATTACATCTAACATGTAGATCTGGACAATCACCTAAAATAACTTTTGCATGCAGGCCTCTTTGCAGGCGCATCAGCATTTTTGTGTTAACTTTTGTGGGCCCAGTCATGAACATCTTACATTAGAGTACAACCATCAGTTTGTGATCTATTTAACCAACATGTGAGGCCAACAGTCAGTTTTCCAAGAGGCAATTGATTTAAAAAAGTGTGTTTAGGTGTGCGTGTACGTTAGGTCAGGTTTTATTGAGTCGCCTGACCATACTGTAACTATGAGGTTTTCTAGCAGGTTTCACGTTTCAGCCATGAGCATCTCGCATGAGAAGCTTCAATTTGAGACCGTTTTGACCAACATATTAGCCTGACGTCGTCACACTCAGATTCTAGTCAGAATGTGAGTCTGATACTGCTCCATTGGGCTGTGATTATGGGGCGTGTTTCATCCGAACCAGGAAAAAAAATGCCTCTGCAATGCCAATTGGATAGACCGAATCCCATAGGAAGGACGGCAAAAACATCTTTCCGATCGACAAATGCCTTGATCGCGGTTCTCTGTTCCTCTTTAAAATGAATGCACTGTCTACATATTCTATAACAGACGCGATGGCTGAATCTACACATAAATTCTCCAGCGGCAGCCATTCTTTGTTGTAAACAAATTCAACCCAAGCGCTCTTTGGTGACGTGGATGGTTACGTTACCGTTGCTCATCTGTCCATCATCGTATAAAGCCCGCCCTGACAATTTGATTGGTCCGAACAATTTTTGATCGGGCATAATAGCTCCTCAGCGGATTGAGTCCAGACCGAACTTCCCGACCTAAAAATTTTGTGGGCGGGGTTCGGGCTGGCATCCAGGCTACCAACATATTGGGACAGCAGTCAATCTATCAATGTGCTAAAGATTTAACATTCACTCTATGTTATAATTGGAGTCTTCAAGTCTTTTATCGATCATAAACATTAACTATTGAACCCACTTCAAGCAGCTACCCTGTCAGACATGGACATCTGTGGGTACATCACACCGCAGGTCCAGTCAAAGCTTTAGCAGTCCATTTAATGAGCACCCAAACAAAGATGATGTAAGTAACAGATTCATTAAGCCTAGACAATGCTAAAGTCTTTGTCTCAAAGTTGATCTTTCGCTCCTTTTGCGGATAATGATAGAGTCGAAGGTTTGCAAATATAGAATCAGTCTTTATAATCGCAGATCTTTTAAATAGGGGAAAGCGGAGCTTGTGGGGGCGTCTTTACCATTTCTAATGTTCACACTCCTGCTTCAGGTCCATTCTGTACTCCCCAGACACAGAGACGAAGCGTTACCCTGTTTACCCGACCAGAGAACTATTGTCTGATCAGAGACAAGCCACAAGCCGCACACAACATTCTTGAGATTCTTCAGCTTCTAGTCACACAACTGTATAGAGAAGTGAGACTTGAAAATCTTAATTTTAGCCTATAGACAGACAAAACTAAGAAGTAATTCACCTTGGGCCAAGATTTTGGGAAATTCATTGTGTGTGTGGATGTGTTTTCAGCTGAGAATCATTGAGTGTTGGAAGAGTTTCAAGAGTCTTATGATAGAACAGTGCATGAAAAGAGTATTTTCAGGCATATGATGTCCATGTTTCAGGAGAGAAAAAATTATTTATTTTTTCGTTGATGTCAACTTTGTTATCGTAAACATATTGTTCAACTCGGAGAATTACTGAGATCACAAGAAGTATATTGTGATTGTCAAAACTTTTAGTAATTTTAGAATTTGATTAGGTTTACTGACAATGTTACAATGTTTACATGGTACAATGTTTACATGGTACAATGACTAGTACAAAGTGTTTTTGACATAAGTGTTGACATAAATTTCATGATTCCTATCTAGATTCAATTTGTCTCAATATCGATTAATTGGTTTATATATATGTCAGGTACAGTAGCCAACATACATTTTTCTGAAGGAAAAAATCTCTCTCAAGTAAAGCCGGGTTCACTGTGCGATTTTGGCCATGATTTGGCCGTCTGAGACAAATTTAGCAAATACTAAAAGATTTCTCTGATCCTTGGCTAAAATCTGAAGTCTTTGTTTGTTAGTTTGACGTTCACCGACAGCCGATTAATGACTGTTGCAATCAAATTTTGCCTTCGACGAAATTCTAGCAGTCAGAAGATTTGACTCACAGTCCTGCAGTGTGACTTCTCCTACTGTGACCGTTAAATTGTCTATGTTTTTCAAGACAAGCCATAACCAAAAGTAACATTAGAGATATACTGTATTATGGTGCTATAATATTAAAGTTAAAAATTAACAACTGATTTGTATACAATTGCATATAATGCAGTTTTTATAATAATAACATTATAATTAGGGCTGCACGATTAATCGAATTTTAATCACGATCACGATTTTGGCTTCCCACGATCAAATTCGCGTGATCGAGCGATATTTAAAATGCGTCATTCCGTTCATAGAATGTATCAGTTTTTTTTTTTTTTGTTTTTTTTTGCAAAGCCAATCTAGCACTCCCTAAACAACTGTCTGATCACGTGCCTCCATGAGCCACAGTGCGCGAGAGAGAGCGTGTCTGCGCGCGAGCGACGAGCACGAGAGAGACCGAATGTCCAAGAGCGCGCTCGACAGTGCGCGAGTGTGTTTGCGTGCAAGCACAGCGCGCAAGAGATACCGAGTGTGTCTGCGCGTGAGAGAGACCGAATGTGAGCATTAGTAAATTGGTAAATACTACATAGTAATATATAATTACTATATAGGAGGCATGGAAGTTCGATTAATGGACTCCAATAATCAGTACAACAAACGTCTTGTTTTGAACTATTGTTTAATAAATAGAAATAATTTAAGCACATAAACTTTCATATGGAGGATTAAATAAGATTCAATTTATGCAGTAAGATTTCACAACTAATCACTGACACTGTATCACAACCAGGTTTTAAGTTTCTTAAGCGTCAAATAACAGTGACTCTGAATTTTATCCATTAATCGAACTTCCATAGTTCTGCCTTGAAATGTTCTCATTTGGTTACATTCCGTTTGTGACGATCGGCAGCTGTAGTGTCCTCGAGAGCCTCTGGGGGACACTCTCTCTTTTTGTTATGTTTCATTATGGACTCATTATGTTTTATTATGTTCAGCTGTGTTTCATTATTGGTTATTGAGTTCCTGATTTAAGCCCTGTGTTTCTGCCCTGTCTTTGTGAGTTGTTATATGTTTCAGGATTAACGTGAGTGTGGGTCGTTCCCAGTGTAAAGTTTTCTTGTTCCACGTTCTGATTCTCTGTTTGAGTTTATAGTTTGTTTAAATAAAGCGTGTACACTTCGTTTGGATCCAGCCTCATATCTGCCTTCACCGCATCACGTTACAGAACAACTCACCACGAAATGGATCCAGCAGTTGTCAGCAACCGGGCTCTGGGAGAATACCTGTCGACGTTATTGCAAGAGGGCCAGTCCGTCCAAAGGTACGCGAAGGATTTTCTGTCCATTTGCCATCTGGGAGCGCTAGATGATATCCAGCTCATGGGCCTGTTTTGGAACGGGCTGGATTATGACATGGCTCGATGGATGCCGCGGGACCTTACCAACTGGACTCTTGACCGGTATATCGCTAAGGCTTGTTCCTTGGAAGACCTTTTCTCCATTACAGGCTTGTTCTACTCGACACCTCCCAAGTTCACATTACCCGCGAAGCCCTCGTCGTCGTCTTCGCCGCTGGTCCGGTCCAGCCCTGCCGAGCCCGCTCTTCACTGCAGCGCCGACGAACTCACTCTTCGCTGCAGCCCTGACAAACCCGAGCTCCTCGTCAGCCTCGACGAGCCGGTGCTTCACGTCAGCCTCGAAGAACCCGAGCTTCACGTGAGCCCCGACGAGCATGCATTTCACGTGAGCCCCAACGAGCATGCATTTCACGTGAGCCCCGACGAGCATGCATTTCACGTGAGCCCCGACGAGCATGCATTTCACGTGAGCCCTGACGAGCCTGCACCTCGCGACGGTCCAGCCGAGCCCGCGCTCCGCGTCAGCCCTGACGAACCCGAGCACCGCGTCAGCCCTGACGAACCCGAGCTTCGCGTCAGCCTTGACGGACCTGAGTTTAACGTCTGCCTTGACGAACCTGAGCTTCAAGTGAGCCCTGCCGAATCCAGTGAGTCTACTGAGTCAAGTGAGTCTACTGAGTCAAGTGAGTCTACTGAGTCAAGTGGAGTCTACTGAGTCAAGTGAGTCTACTGAGTCAAGTGAGTCTACTGAGTCAAGTGAGTCTACTGAGTCAAGTGAGTCTACTGAGTCTACTGAGTCAAGTGAGTCTACTGAGTCAAGTGAGTCTACTGAGTCAAGCCCAGTGAAGCGCCGTCGCAGAAGGAGGACTCGCTCGGCTACTCAGGCTCCAGTGAGCACACCCAGACTTCTCGCCCCGTCTCTGCACCTCGCCCTGCCTGCGCCCTTTAAGCTCCGGGAGGCCTTTCCTAAACCCGTGGATTTCCCCAAGTATTTTTTTGGGGGGGGCCAAGGGTCCGGTGAGGAGACCATGAAGGCTGCGCCGCCATGGTCGTCTGCAGGGGCTTCACCGCCCTGGCCTTCGCCTCGTCCTGCTCCGCCCTGGCCTTCGCCTCGTCCTGCTCCGCCCTGGCCTTCGCCTCGTCCTGCTCCGCCCTGGCCTTCGCCTCGTCCTGCTCCGCCCTGGCTTTCGCCTCGTCCTGCTCCGCCCTGGCCTTCGCCTCGTCCTGCTCCGCCCTGGCCTTCACCTCATCCTGCTCCGCCCTGGCCTTCGCCTCGTCCTGCTCCGCCCTGGCCTCCGTCTGAGTCTGCTCCGTCCTGGTACCCTTCCAAGTGTGTTCCACCCTGGTTGCCTTCCAAGTGTGCTTCCCCATGGTCTCTTGCCCTGCTATGGTCTCCAGGCCCCAGGTCTCTCCATGGGCCTGACCTCCTGCCTCTCCATGGGCCTGGCCCTCCATCCCAGCCCCCGTTGACCTCCCCCCGGAGCTCTTAGGAGCGTCTGGAAGCCGCTCCTTAGAGGGGGGGTTATGTGACGATCGGCAGCTGTAGTGTCCTCGAGAGCCTCTGGGGGACACTCTCTCTTTTTGTTATGTTTCATTATGGACTCATTATGTTTTATTATGTTCAGCTGTGTTTCATTATTGGTTATTGAGTTCCTGATTTAAGCCCTGTGTTTCTGCCCTGTCTTTGTGAGTTGTTATATGTTTCAGGATTAACGTGAGTGTGGGTCGTTCCCAGTGTAAAGTTTTCTTGTTCCACGTTCTGAGTCTCTGTTTGAGTTTATAGTTTGTTTAAATAAAGCGTGTACACTGCGTTTGGATCCAGCCTCATATCTGCCTTCACCGCATCACGTTACACCGTTATTAAATATTTGTTTTTTATTGATTGTATATTTTGAGTTTTATTCACATCCATTATGCAAGATATATGTACAATGCAAGTTTATATTATGCTTCCTAAAATATATTTACACAATGTAAAATGTAAAATAGTGCCCTGTTGAAGTTTTGCTACATTTTCTTTATTGTTTTCTTTATTTTTCTTTATTCTTTAAGGAGGAGATGCACTGAATTTTGGTGAATAAGAGGACCTGTTTTATTTTGATGCACATATTTGTACATTAGCAGGAATGTAGCACAATATGGATGTGAAAGCAGTTATAATTGCCTATGTGACAATAAAATTTGTTTTGGTTAAAATCAACAAATAATCGTGATAATTAATCGTGATCTCAATATTGATAAAAGGGTGAATGACGGATAAGGATTTAAAATGTGAAAAAAAAATAAAACTGGCAAAATATTCAAATTTTAGGACTTTCTATACTTATTAGAGTGTTGTGTATGTAATGCAATTACATGTACACATTTCAAGAATGTAATTAATCATTTTTTTGGTGAATCAGATCTTTTTCCCCATGAAAATGTCATTCCTGGGTAACGTAATGAATTTTTAAATTAATTACATTGCTACCATTGTTGGCATATACAAATGTACTGATATCCATAATTGGAGCTCAACAAACAAGTGCTCGGAAAACTACATTTTAATAATAATTAATATAATCAATTTGGGATTTCATATAGACATGGGCTCATTTTTGGCTGCTGATAACTCAAAATTCAGAACCAAATAAAAAAAAAAAGCTGGGAAATGTTTACAAATGTTTTCCAATAAAGTAAATAAGACTTGTTTTATCCTTAACTCAACAAAAAAACTAAATTGTGTAATCTAACACACAGAAACGGGTTAAATTAATTTCCTGTGTCATTGTTAGCCGGAATGACATACTGTTAGACGGAAGGACATTCTGCAATATTTTTCAGGATTACCATGAAAACCAGCCTCGGTATAATTTTTCTTTCCAACACTCAAACTTGAAACAGAGTAAGAAACACTAAAACTTTTTTTAAATCGTTAAAAACGTGTCAGTCAACATCTTTTTATGTAAATTGATTAATTCAGCGAACACTTAAATGCAACAGCATTTCACACATTTTGTGATAAAACATTAACATATTTTATAAATACAGCTATAAATGCTTTATTCTTGATTTAAAAGCATATCTATAATGTTTCATAATTGTATTTTCATACTTTATTATTTATCAATTTATCATTTCTAAATGAAGTATTGCATTATTTACAAACCAGTTATGTAGGAACTGTCAGTGGTTCATAAGATCACTTAGAAAGTGTATGTAAATGATTAATAAACTATTATAATGTACATTCATACATATGATTGTTTAGACATATAGTAATAGTTACTTAGTGTGTTAGTAAATGCTTTATTAACATGTATTTCTACTGTAATTCAGGGTTAATTCAAGTTGTTATAAAGCATTTAGTAGTGGTCAGTTAACTATTTTGTGAGTCCTCAAGTGAGGACTAGTTATGCCTTGTAAAGCATTTATAAAGGAGATTTAAAGACTCAGTTATCTTCTAAACAGAAAAAGGAAACAAACACAATAGGCCGCTGTACGTGAGCTGTATCGTTCAGTTTCGTTCCGACAAACCGGGCACTACATTTTCTTTTGCTCAATATGTTCAACGTTAATAAAAGCTATCCAAGCAAAAAGTTCTCCACGCATTATCCTGCAGTTAATGAGAAAAGTGTAATTTATTGGCGCACTATATTGACTGTGTATTGAGACATATAAAACTGTTGAGCTAGATTTTCAACCAATCAGCATCGAAAATGTAAGTAGGTCAGAGCCAATTTCAGCCAAAATCAAGCCAATATCACTACGCACATGTAAACATGGAGGAGGACGTAAGCAGCGCATCTTCATCTGATAGCGGTGATCAAGCTTGATTAACACTCGTAAAGTGTATTCTTCATGTCGGAAAAGATGGTGGGAAAGGTCCGCAGCCCTTACTGAAGTCCGATGGGAAAAAAATCAAGCAATGTGCGAAGGAATGGCTCAAAACGTCGGACACTACGGAGCTAGCTATGATCCCATGCTGCAGGTAAGTTACTTTCATAACATATGAATATCTTTTCATTATTTTTGGGTGATGCTAATTTACAAACTTTTGTCACATCAGAATCCCGATAAAAACATCGACATGATGAGAGACGTTGTCCTCCGTTGCTTGATCTGTTATCTGGGCGAAAAAGAGGATGATCTCATACAAGAGTACAATGTAAGTGACTAGAATTATTCTATATATTTATGGTGTTTTGAGAAATGTATTTGTACATTGTTTTTATTTATAAAAATAGAAATGCAACTTACCCCCCCCCCCCCCCCCACAATAGTGTCACCAAATGTAATTTTATATTTATTTTATTTTTTCTTCCTGAATACACCCTCTGTCATTGGTGAAACTGTAGGCCTACTTATGTTATTGTGAAAGTCTTTGTGGTCCACTGAAACATAATATTTTTATGTTTCAGTGATTACAAAGAAAATAAACTATAATGGTTTACTTGTAGTTGTCTTAGCATTTTAAGCTGTTATTAGAAATTTTTACAATCGTACACAAATAAACTTTATAATTATGGACAGACTTTTAATGAGACAGACAAGATAAAAATACTTCTTTAATGTTTGTTTTACAGTGTGACAATGGAGATATTCTGCAGCACATAATGAAAATTGCCATCTGAAAGAGGGACTATCAGGAGGATTTCAGCATCATCTTGGAGGGGATGCAAGTCATGGCATGGCTTGGAAAATCTGGCAAGAGCCTGTGCTGTTCTTCTTGGACTCACGTATGCACTAAACCTCACCTACCCGAAAGAACTGAGGCACACCTTTGAGGCCTTTCAGAAGCTCTTCTTGGAACTGGAAGTTCTTCTGTTGTTGTACGTCACACGCATCACACACATGACCAGCGTCGGCCAATAGTGAGCCTACGTGTGACGTAGCTCTACGCTATCACACTACGTTAACTGACTAGAGGCCCACAGAGAAGGAAATGAATAGTTGAAATAAAGTCGTTATTTTTGTTTTTTTTGCGCACAAAAAGTATTCTCGTCGTTTGATAAACTTAAGATTGAGTCACTGTAGTCACTTGGACTATTTTAACGATGTCTTTAATAACTTTTCGGGGCTGGCAAGTTTCAATCCCTTAAGAAGCCTATGGAGTGATCCAGCTCTCAGATTTAATCACAAATATCTTAATATTTGGAAATGTGACTTTTCCAACAGAAATTTGTATTCACATGTTTTTGTGTAACAAAATGATCTTTCTCAATGACATGGAAAATGTTAGCCTTTTTTTGCTTTTATTTTTCATATCTTAAAACTGCTGTCTTACATTTTATAATGATTTGTTTTATTTGTGCAAAAAATACAGAATAAAAGCATGTTTGATAACAAAAAGTGCATTATGTATTCATTATTATCTTAACCTGAAAAAGGCAGTAAATTTTATAATTAAGTAAATTTCATTAATACAAATGAGTAAATTCTGCTTGATTTATTTGTGAGACAACTTAAATTAAAAAAGCACATTCCACTAATAATATTAAATTCATCATGTGCCATAGACTAAATAATTTAGGAAATTTTACTTAATTTATTCGGGTAGATTTCACTAAAAAAACAAACCTTAAAATCTACTCAAATATAATACGTGTAATATTGTTATAATTTTTAGATAGCATGTAATATTTTTTACAGTGTACATGTAGTGCAGTTACTGCTTGTGTATGTGAATTGACAATTCACCATTAAATGTGTTATTTTGAAAAGTATGAAAAACCTCAAATATTTCCTTTGAATTGGAACAACATAATGAGAAGTAATTGGGATGTTAATGCTACAGTAGAAGTTTTCTTGATAATCTTATGTTTACTGTGCCTAGATAGCAACTTCAGGTATATCACACATTTCAAACTGGTTTATTTTGTACTTCAAGTACTAATTCGGCATTTTTGGGTTTATATGATAAACAGGTTTGAAAGTGATAAATTCCCTATGTTTTCCCTTTTTTTCAAAATGGGCACCTTTAGCATCATTTTTCTCAAAAACTGCAAGGTTGTGTGCGGAGAACTTTTTCCTAAGGAATCTCTATATATTTCTGATGTTAAATATAAAAAAAGTAGGTAGTGCCCCACTTGGTGGAACGAAACCCTATTTCTAGGCCTCTTTTAGGCTACCGACAGCGGCCTACAACACAGTGATTCAGAACATAGAAATATTTAAATGAGTCTTTAAATCTCCTTTATAAATGATTTACGAGGCATAACTAGTCCTCGCTTTAGATGAGCTCACAAAAATAGTTAACTGACTGCTACTAAATGCTTTATAACTAATTGAATTAACCCTGAATTACAGTAGAAATACATGTTAATAAAGCATTTACTAACACACTAAGTAACTATTACTATATGTCTAAATAATGTTTTTTATAAGATGTCTTTATAACTACCTGAATTTACTACATTTACTCACACTTTCTAAGTGATCTTATGAATCACTTATCAACTCCCAAATAACTGGTTTTTAAATAATGGTATACTTCATTTAGAATTTATAAATTGATCATTAACAAAGTATGAAAATACAATTATTAAACACATTATAGATATGCTTATAAATCAAGAATAAAGCATTTATAGCTGTATTTATAAACTGCTTATTAATGTATATTAATGCTTTATAAATTATGAATTAACTGTTTACTAATGCTTAACTAATGATTAATAGCATGCAGTTATTATAAAATGTTACCAAAATGGGGTATAATTAATAAATATGACTACATCATTCGTGATTACATTATTATTAACATTACAAAATTCAATTCAAAGATAATTGAATGTGACTCATTGAATCATATGAAATCAAGATGAATGACAGCAAAAATATGGCAAAAAAAACATACAATTATGTAAATAATGTTAATGTTAATAATATAACTAAAATAACTATGCCTAAAAGTGTACAAATGTTAATTAAAAACTATATTGTTACGCTTATGTCATTCTGGATAATGGATGTCATGTCCTGGCTAACAGAGTTTTTTTGTTATCCAAGAATGACATGTTGTTATCCAGGAATGACAAAACAAACATTTTTTCTTTATAATCAGGCACTAACTTAAAGGTGGGGTATGTGATTTGGAAAACGAATGGCAGATTTTGAAAATACACAATTCAAATGGTCCTACCTTCTTTCCTTTAACGCTGGCCCTGACTCCACCCATTCAAAGAACATGGACGCGCAATCGTGCACGAGCGAAAAACTCAGATGCGCCAGAGATTGTAATGACGATTTACTACTAATCATGGAACCAGCTTTACTGACGAGATGCGCATGCGTCACATGTCATAGTTACTGACGACAGGAAGCAAACGCGAGTTAACAATTTATTTAGAGAAAGTACAAAGTCCAGAACAGTAAGTCGGATGGTGAACAGGTGACGCAGGGATTTCGACGGTCAAATCCGGTGAAGTGCAGACAGACGGTGAGACGACAAAATCCACAAGGAAGACGACGAACAGGAACACCAGGCAGGAACACGAACCAGACGATCAGACAGGGAAACATCAAACAACGATCTGACAAAGATGAGAGAAAGTGGTGAGTATAAGTAGCATGGTGAGATCGACTGCAGCTGGTGAAGTGATGATGGGCAGCTGGAGCGGATCAGGTAATGACATACAGACACGCCTCTTACACACGCCTCTAGCACACGTGCACTCATACAACAACATAAACACAAGACAAGAAGGAACCAGTGAATACGTCTACCGTGACAGTACCCCTCCTCCTAAGAACGCCTCCTGGCGTTCCCAGGCCCCCTTACCTGTCGATTGTAATCATCGATAAGGGAGTGATCCAGGATGTCTCTAGCAGGAACCCAACTTCTCTCCTCCGGACCGTAACCTTCCCAGTCCACCAAGTACTGAAATCCGCGTCCCCTCCGCCTAGAGTCTAGAATACGGTTGACCGAATATGTGGTTTCCCCATCTACGAGTCACGGTGGGGGAGGAACCGGGACCGGCGGATTAATGTGGGAATGAAATACGGGTTTGACTTTGGATACATGGAACATGGAATGAACCCTCCTGTACGCGGGAGGTAATTTGAGGCGGACTGCCACCGGACTAATGATCTTGGTGACAGTAAACGGGCCAATAAATTTGGGTGCAAGTTTATTAGAGACGGTGCGAAGAGGAATGTTCTTAGTTGAAAGCCACACTTTTTGACCAACGACGTATACGGGAGGCCTTGACCTGTGGCGATCGGCCTTGGCCTTGGTGCGCGCCCCCACCTGGAGTAGAGTCTCACGGCTCTAGTCCAGGTGCGGTGACACCTCTGGACAAAGGCGTGAGCGGAGGGAACCGCAACCTCGGATTCCAGACTGGGAAAGATGGGTGGCTGGTAACCTACACTACACTCAAACGGAGATAGACCCGTAGCTGACACTGGCAACGTGTTGTGTGCGTACTCCACCATAGACAGTTGTTGGCTCCATGAGGAAGGATTCTTGGAAACCAAACATCGCAACGTTCTCTCCAAATCGTGGTTGGCTCTCTCAGTTTAACCATTGCTCTGGGGATGAAACCCAGAAGACAGACTCACCGTCGCCCCCAGTAATCTACAAAATTCTCGCCAAAATTTGGACACAAATTGAGGTCCCCTGTCGGAAACCACGTCTAGCGGGAGGCCATGTAACCGAAAGACGTGATCTACGATCGTAACCGCTGTCTCCTTAGCTGAGGGGAATTTGGGTAAGGGAATGAAATGGGCCGCCTTCGAGAATCGGTCCACCACAGTCAAAACTACTGTGTTACCCTGGGAGGGTGGGAGGGCGGTAATAAAATCTAGAGCGATATGGGACCAGGGTATCGAAGCTACCGACAGCGGTTGGAGTAACCCGTCTGGGGGTCGATTGGAAGACTTACCAGTGGCGCAAACTGAGCAAGCCAAAACAAAATCGTGAATGTCACGAGCCATAAGTGGCCACCAGAACCGTTGTTTGACTAGGAACCCAGTGCGATTAACTCCTGGATGACAAGCTATGATGGAACTGTGACCCCACTGGATAACGTCTGACCGTAATCCCTCCGGCACAAATAACCGATTCGGTGGGCACCCGGGCGGAGGCGTTACCCCTTCTAAGGCTTTCCTGACCTTCGCTTCGATCTCCCATGTGAGTGTTGAAACAAATAGGGTTTCAGGTAAAATACACTCAGGAGTGGACGGGCGTTCGGAAAAATCAAATATACGAGATAGAGAGTCGGGTTTGATGTTCTTGGACCCCGGACGGTATGATAGAGAAAAATCAAAACGACCGAAAAAAAGTGCCCACCGAGCCTGCCTGGAGTTCAATCTTTTAGCAGTTCTGATATATTCGAGGTTCTTATGATCAGTCCAGACGATAAAAGGTACCCCGACCCTTCTAACCAGTGGCGCCACTCCTCCAACGCCAACTTGACTGCCAACAACTCTCTATTACCAATGTCGTAATTTCTTTCGGCTGGGGACAAACGATGGGACAAAAACGCGCAAGGGTGCATCTTGTCGTCTACAGGTGAATGCTGGGATAACACTGCCCCTACTCCCACCTCTGATGCGTCGACCTCCACCACGAACTGACGTGATGAATCAGGGGTGATGAGAATGGGGGCTGAAACAAAGCGGCCTTTAAGTTTCGTAAACACAGCCTCGGCTGTGTCAGACCACCTGAACGCAGTTCTGGGGGAGGTCAAGGCAGTCAGAGGCGCGACTAGCTGGCTGAAGTTGCGAATGAACCGCCGGTAAAAATTGGCGAACCCCAGAAACCTTTGTAGGGCCTTGCGGGAATCTGGGCTTGGCCAATCTACCACAGCCTTAATCTTCTCAGGGTCCATCCGCATTCCCTCAGACGACACGATGTACCCTAGAAAAGGAACAGACTGTGCATGAAATTCGCATTTCTCCGCCTTGACAAAAAGCCCATTCTCTAGCAACCTCTGAAGCACTCGCCGAACGTGTTGCACATGTTCCTGGAGAGACGAAGAAAAAATCAATATGTCATCCAGGTAGACATAAATGAACTGATCGATCATATCTCGCAACACGTCATTGACCAGTGCCTGAAAAACTGCTGGGGAGTTGGACAGCCCGAAAGGCATGACCAAGTATTCAAAGTGCCCCCTGGGGGTGTTAAAGGCAGTTTTCCACTCATCCCCCTCCCTAATGCGGACCAAATGATAAGCATTACGTAAGTCCAATTTCGTGAAGATGGATGCTCCCTGCAACCTCTCGAAGGCTGAAGACATCAGCGGCAAAGGATAAGTATTCTTTACCGTGATGTTATTCAACCCTCGGTAATCAATGCAAGGTCGCAGAGAACCATCCTTCTTCCCCACAAATAAGAACCCCGCCCCCGCTGGAGAAGAGGAAGGGCGAATGAACTTGGTTGCTAGAGAATCAGAAATATATTTCTCCATGGCCTCTCTTTCGGGAATCGAAAGTGAATATAACTTGCCCTTAGGCGGAGACGTACCTGGCAGTAAGTCTATAGCACAGTCATAGGGACGATGCGGAGGAAGAGAAGCAGTGCGAGACTTACTGAACACTTCCTTCAGGTCCAGGTACTCCGCGGGCACGTTAGACAGATCCCCTGCTTCCTCCTGAAACACAGAAACAGGTACAGACGAACAAGCAGACATGAGACAAGACTTATGACATTCCTTGCTCCACTCCAGCACAGACTTGTTAATCCAGTCCACTCGGGGGTTATGTCGGATGAGCCATGGATGTCCAAGAACAACAGGTGCCAAGGGTGAGTCCAGAATAAAGAATGAAATAGTTTCCGTGTGGTTGCCCGAGGTGATGAGAGTGATTTCTTCAGTGGATAATGAAATAGTGGGAAGCTCCTGACCATTGAGTGCGTGAACTGGAATCCGATGAGTGAGGGGTTTGAGAGGAATTTGAAGTTTGCGTGCAAGGTTATGCTCCATAAAATTACCTTCGGCCCCCGAATCCAACAGTGCTCGACAATCGTGCTGGTGGACTGACCATCTTAGTCTTACCGAGAGGAGAGTGGAGGTCGATGTAGTCGTAGATGAGGTCTTCCTGGCGGATCTCCGCCTCTCCCTCTCCTCTCGGGAAAGCCGAGCTCGACCCACCTGCATGGGCTTGTGATCGTAGGTGGGGATGACCATGTCCCTGCCGCTGGATCTTGGACCGTCGAACCCCCCGAGGTTGCGAGTGGACGTCATCCGACGCTCGACTCTGGATAGTCGACTGTCCACCCGCAGAGCCAAGTCGACCAGTCCATTGAGGGTGGTGGGAAGATCCAGGGCGTAGATCTCCTTCTGGACGTGGTCAGCCAACCCATGCAGGAACATATCCCACTGCGCCTCCTCGTTCCATCCACACTCCGCCGCCAGGGTCCGGAATTCGATCGAGTAATCGGAAACGGACTTCTCTCCTTGCCGAAGTTCAGCCAATTCCCTGGCCGCCTCTCTTCCCGCGACCGCCCGGTCAAATACCTGCTTCATTTCGGCGGAGAGTGTCTGGAACGAGTTGCAGCACGGGTGTTGGTTCTCCCACACCGCCGTTCCCCAAAGCGCCGCTCTCCCAGTCAGCAGAGTTAAAACGAATGCCACCTTGGCCTGTTCGTTTTGAAAAGTGCGAGGTTGAAGAGCGAAGTGCATGGAACACCGGGTGAGAAATGCTCTGCAGTGAGATGGTTCACCTGAATAGGCTTCCGGAATAGGTAGCCGGGGTTCAGACTGGGAGGGGCTTCCTGGTGGTACGGGAGGAACGGCTGGTGTGGGTGGCGCAGTGGGAATCCGTAGGCGCTGGATCTGCTGGGTGAGCTCGGACACCTGCGTCACCAAGACTTGAACTGCTCTGCCCGTATCCCCGATGTCCTTTTCCTGTGAATCCATTCTTCGGATACTGTGATGAATGAATTCTTCTAATGAAGAGTGAGAGACGCTCGCTGCTTCCATTCCTTGGTCAGATCGTTCTATCATAGTTACTGACGACAGGAAGCAAACGCGAGTTAACAATTTATTTAGAGAAAGTACAAAGTCCAGAACAGTAAGTCGGATGGTGAACAGGTGACGCAGGGACTTCGACGGTCAAATCCGGTGAAGTGCAGACAGACGGTGAGACGACAAAATCCACAAGGAAGACGACGAACAGGAACACCAGGCAGGAACACGAACCAGACGATCAGACAGGGAAACATCAAACAACGATCTGACAAAGATGAGAGAAAGTGGTGAGTATAAGTAGCATGGTGAGATCGACTGCAGCTGGTGAAGTGATGATGGGCAGCTGGAGCGGATCAGGTAATGACATACAGATACGCCTCTTACACATGCCTCTAGCACACGTGCACTCATACAACAACATAAACACAAGACAAGAAGGAACCAGTGAATACGTCTACCGTGACATCACAAGCTTTGAGTATGCGCACGAAGGGGGTCATGCGTGCTGGGGGAGGGGGGTGTGGTACAACCGTTTGATTGACGAACTTACTGTCCAATGATTCTAGGTTGTCTTGGAAATGATTGGCTGGAGTTTTTCGAGTCCTGCCCGTTCCACAGATGATTAAATTGCTTAATTTTCATTTCAGTGCTTCTAACTCAGTGGCTGTAAGCGGGTTAGGAATAGGATTTCAAGTTATTTTGAAAAAATGGACAAAAAGGGGACATACCCCACCTTTAACCACCATGGAAAACTACAACTGAGCTATCATCGCTATAAGGTAATCTTTTAGATCAAATAGATCGTTTTTTTAATATAAAAACATTATAAATGTTTTATTAGTGTTATCCCAAAGGACACATGATATTGCTGCAAAGTGCACCAGTGACCGAAAAGGTTACTCACATTTGCACATGTTCCAGTGCTCCTTCAGGGTCTTCTTTTTGATACAATATTATGTCACTTGACATACCAAAATGCATTATGGTCCAAAATGGTAATTTATTTCTGTTATCCAGGAATGAAATTAGAGAAATCACAATTTGGAGACAAAAGTCTTTGTCATAAAAATGTAAATAAACTTAGTATTATCACTATATTTGTAGGTATCGTTGAAAACATCAATACAATTATGCCCAAGTAGATTATAAATACTTTTATTTATATTGTTTACATTTTTGTTGTATTTTTGTATTCAGATTTTAAGCTGGGACAGTTACCCGGAATGACATTTTGGGACTTTTGAGCTCAATAGTTCCTTCAAGATTAATTATTTATATTGAATTCTCACATGAGTAATTAAAGAGGGGGAAGTTGAGTCATTTAATGAAGTGCATTTAAAAATGTATACATTTTTAATGTAATTAATATGCTTTGGACACCGGAATTGACACGCCACGTCATTGACCCAAAAATAATCGTGATTATCATTTTATCCATAATCGTGCAGCCCTAATTATAATGACTAATAGTAAAAATATAATGCAAACTGTTGAGTTTATGGTCATTGAATGGCTTTTCTGAGGTAAATGTAACATGACATTGTTTAAATACTGTTTTATTGACGTTTTTCCGACGTTGAAACACGGACTAAGCGATTACATGAGACATGATACTTTCAGTAAGTTCTTTAAACAGCTTCTAATGTTGATTCATGTTTATTTCGAGCTATAGCCTAATTAGTTGTAAAGAGAAAGAGAAGTCGCTTGAACTATTGTAAGGCGCTACAGCGATCTGTCACACGATTTTCTCAGCTTTTTGTTAGATGACCCCATCTTTTTAAGCAGATGCTTTGTTCTTTCTTTTAATATATTGCATGATCAGATATTCATACATCAAAATATTCTGGGGGGCCATGAACATTTTTGTGAAAATTATCGAAAATGCTTAAAAAACACTGGCAGGGAAAGAGTTAAAGTACAGTTGAAGTGATATATCAAGTATAAAAAATAATACCTAAATAGGAACGCAGTAGTAAGCTTATTCTTAAAGTGCACAAATATGATGTTAAGTTTGCTTAAAGAAAACTTACAGATATACTAGTTTACTGAGAGTATACTTCAAAGTGTACTTTCATAAATTAAAAAATGTGCTACAAGTTGGCTAGTTAACTAGTAAGCTGTAAGTTTATATATTATATAGGTTCACTTGTAGTAGTTGCAATACAAATGGAAAACAAAGTTGTAAACTAGTTGTGTGCTCAAAGTTTACTACTGTTACACTTAAAGGATACTTCAAAATACATACACTTAAAAGTGGGCTAATTTAGTATTTAGCCAATTAGTATTGAAATAATACACTTACAAGTATACTACTAGTACATTGATATTAGTATAATTATAAAGTTTACTTTACTTAAGTATACTTATTAAAATGAACTTGAAGTATAGGCCTACTTGTTTTTTGTAAGGGTAGATGCAAAATTCAAACGGTTTTCTAAGAACTTTTCTGAGAACTTTTTCACTTTTCTTAGACATTTTTTGCAATTACGTTTAATGAATTTGCATCAAGTTGTTTTTTAGAGGATGTTACAAGTTCTCAGAGGTATCCTAGCAGAGTAACCACAGAACAGAGTAACGTTTTTGTCTTAATTTTTCTAATAAAATATTTTATAACCAAATTTATTTTATTTTGCTTTAAAAATGTAATTGTTTGTTTAAAATAATCTCCCACTCTGATATTTTGTTACACAGCCCTGCTGACAAGATCTGATTATAACAGAATTAATTTATTTTTGTCCATGCTGGTTGATACTTGTTTGGTGCTGGTCTAGATGGTATATCAGCAGCACTGACATTTTGTTAGCTAGTAAAATCTTGCTGATTAAATAAGCAAGTATAAAAGCCTTGCATCTCATGTGTGTTTTCAACAGAAAATCTAAAGACATTTAACCTATATATTTTTAAGTGCAAGTTATTTGTCCAAAGCCTTTTAGGGGCGATTTGTACTTTTTATCTTATAATCAGTGCTTGGCAAGCTTTCTTTAGTACTTGATTCTTTAGTACCTGTTGTAATTTATATCCGGCGAAGGTACTGCAGAACACTTTGTTCACTTTAATTCCAAAGGTCATTTCTAATATGTTCTTGAGCAGTTACATTAATGCTCTCTTTTGAAATGCATGCCTCTTAAAATGTCTTGCAACAAAAGACCTGTGGAACAGCAAGTAAAAGCATTAATTTAGACCAGTATGTGGTGCTTTATGACAATATGATGGATACTTTTGTGTAAAAAAATGCTCTATAGCGTAGCAGTATGTTTAAAAAGGTTCATTAACAAATTATTTTGTTTTTGACAACACTGGACCGTAAGACCTTCAATTATATATTTTATGATTTCTAATCTGCAGCAAACACATCCAAACTTGCAGAAACTTATGCTGCGTCTGAAATCAAATATTTCCCTACTAAATTGTATGTGAAAAACAGTTGGCTACACCAACAGAGTAGTATGTCCAAATGCATAGTATTCAAAAAACAGTTGGCGAAAAGTACCCAGAAGACCTACTACTTCTGAAGTGCGCAACTACTTTGTATTCTGAAGTGCGCACTCGATGAACACTTTACTATCCCCATGAAGCCCCGGGAGAGGACTTGAATGATTGGCAGTGAAGGAACGCAACTGACGCTGGTAGATCACATGACAGTAACAACATGGCGCATGCAGTACGTCCGTATTTCATTCATACTACCCATATTCATACTATTGCCCTGTCCCAAATGTCACCCAAAACACTCGCGGTCTTCCTACGAGTCCACACTTTCGTGATGTAATCCCTCTTTGACTGTCGGGAAGAAGTCCGCTGCGGATCTCGCTTCAGTGGGGGCTCAGCAAAAATGCGCATCGAGGGCGCAAATCAACCACTAAGGGGGCGCTTTCGAACACCATTTTGAAACCTAAAATGACCCGTAGAACACCCTTTCATGGTGAGGCGAAAGAAGGCCTAACCCTGCTCAAGCAAGACCCATTGTACCAGGGAGGCCTAACCCAGGGTCTTTAGAAATCATGTCTCTGCACCAAGCTGCATTACTCTTCTTGCCCCAGAATGCAGAAAAGGGGGCGGGCCTTGGCCTAACGACTCCCATGGGAGGAGGCTGTCATATAGGGATGCTAAAAACCTACATTCACAAAGTGAAGGGCCAGAGGCAGAAATGCTTTAGCAGAACACCTCAACTATCCCTAACATAGCCTAGGCCAGCTACAGAGGCGGCCCTGGTGACACCTAAGAACACCCTTCACACCTAAGTTTCATGGACTTAACGGAAATGTGTACGCAGCAGCCATTAAGTGTGTAAGTTCACAGTGCATATGAAGTGTGCCATTTGGTACAAGGCCTATTTAGAACATACTTTTTAACGGTATAGAAGAAAGTTCAAATGAAAATGTATTACCTACTCAGACAGTATGCATGATTTTGGACGCACTATTTTCCCCTTTTTCCCCCTATTGTGATGTATATCCAAGTGAAACGGCTTCCCAAGCAAGAAAAAAAGTCCTACTTGATCTTGGCTGTCGGCAATTGATTAGATTGTTGGATGATTGTGGTCCGCTATTGCGGTGATCTCAAGTGAGTGACACTTATTAGTGATCATTTATTATAAATTCTGCAATATTACAAAAGCAATAGTTGTCTATTTTGATTTCATAGAGACTTTAATACTCCTGTTAATTCCCAGTATTGGAAATCCAATCCTGAATTCAGATCATGTCATTCCAAGAGCATCTTGAGATGGAGCCGTCCACAGATGGTCAGTGTAGTGTACACCAAGAGCACAGAGAATTGGGAGGGTGAACGGGCCAGGCAAAGGGTCCACAGAGAAGGGATGTATACGTTCAAATGGTAGAATGAGCACCAGCTGGCATCTGGCAATCTAAGATCAGCAGCTTCCCAATCTGGTGTACATACCGCTCAGTAATATGGAAGAACAGGACCACCGTGAATGTCTGGACACGTAAAAAAAGTTTATGCGGGTGAGAGGTAGTTCTCCTGTACAGCCAAATTTCAGTTGCACATTTCTGTCTGATTTCAAAACCCTCACACATAAATTGGTTCCATTATCAGCTTTTATTGCATATAATTTAATAAAAATATGCCAAGAACTAAAATGCCATTACAACATGTCATTATTTACTCACCCTCTTGTCATTCCAAATCTGCATTTCTTTCTTTCTTTTGTAGAAGGCAAAAGAAGATTTTTTAAACCGTTTCAACTATTTTCTTACCATAAAAGTCAATGGGGTCCAAACCAACATTGGACCATTGACTTTCATTGTATCAATAAAATATTTAAAAATTGTTCAAATTATCAGTCTCTGTTGCACAGAAAAAAAGAAAGTCATACAGGTTTGGAGCAACACGAGGGTGAGTAAATTATGAAAGAATTAACCTATCCCTTTACTGAAAAGAGCTTTGTGTTCCTGAGGTATTATGTTAAACCTCTACAGTCAAGTTGCCACATGTCATTTTATTTAGGTCTATTTTGTTCCATCTACCCTTGTCAGTGTAGAAGCTATTGCTGTAGCACATGGCACAATGTTTACTTCTTTTTCCTCACTTGTTTATGCCTTAAAGACAGAAATGAAAAACATTTAATTACTTGGTGTTGCAATGTATCTAGTGTTCCTAAATATGTTTCTAGAGTCTGGAAGGGAATGTTCATTCCTGTGACTGCAGTCTTTCATCGACTGATGGATTCCTTGCCAACTGTTTCTCTTGTTTTTTTCCAGCTCTCACACTTTTTTCTCCTTCTCCCTCTCCTCTTCTTTTAAGTAGAGTAGAAGATCAGTGAAATGCCAAGTGTCAGTACCAGAGAGTATGAGAATATAGCATAAACGACCTTTTAAACTTTGCTGATCTTTGATAAGGCCACAAATGGAGCATCTTGGTCCTTCCACCGTGTCGTTTGTCTCACATACCTGGACTGTTATCTAACAGGTGGATGCCTGGGCAACTGTAATGGATCTATCAGGGCTGGGCTCCAGACTGCGACCAAATCGCATTCCAGTCACATTTCAAATGGTGCGACTAAATTTTGTTAGAGGTCGCACTGGTGCCACCACAATGCCCAACTGATAAGAGCTGCCATTTCTGTTGCGTATCAGAAACATCAAACAGCACATGAAACGAAAGTGGAACGAAACCGTGCTACATGTTTGAGATGCGAGGATCAGCTCTGAGCAATAATAGACAGCACTGTCGGTCAGTTCAGTATAGAAAAACAATGGTAAGCCCACATTTAATAAGAGTAGAATCTTCCCTATAAATATTAAGTTCCCTTTCGAAAGGGAACTCGCACTGCATCGATTGACGCTAAGGGGGAACGCCTCAGGCGTGACAGATGTCTGAAATCACAATCAAATCACGGTGATCCTATTGACCAGTGACAGCCCGTGAATCATTAACGTGCAACCTGGTAGTATATTGGGGGTGGTGATATTCAGATAGACTCCGAACCCCCTCAGCCACTCTGCCCCGTGTATGCATAGCTGGTGGATGTGATGGATCGCGCTGCGGGCAGGCTGTGGTTGCCTTTGCAGCACTTTAGGGGAGAGGTCGCTTGCGGAAGGCTTGACGATCGGTTTCTCCCCGGCCATAAGCCACCAGCTCAGGTGAGCCTTCCATTCCTTCCTGATCTCCATACGGAGATCGAGAGGGCATGGAAGAACCCATATTCGGCCCGTATCCACCAACATCAGCAGGCTAGTTTCGCTGATGTTGAGGGGATAGGGGAACATGGGTATGTGTCGATGCTGCCCAACGATGAGACGTTCACGAACTATCTTGCATCTGGGTAGACATCGACACTGAGAGCTCCAACCCTGGCATGCAAAGCCATTAAAGCAACATCCCGTTTGAATGGCAGAGCATACACGGCAGGGGGTCAGCCGCTGCTGCCCTGCACACCATGGCGGTGTTGCAGGCGTACCAGGCCGACCTGTTGGGGGATCTTGACCAGGGGGCAGGGATGTCCCCTGAGGCGGATGCTGAGCTGCGCCACACCACTGATCTTGCTCTCCAGGCCACTAAGCAAACCGCTGCTGCGATCGGCTGGTCGATGGCGGTGATGGTGGCCACGGAGAGACATCTGTGGTTAAACCTGGCTGACATCGGGGAGAAAGAGACGGGCTTTCACCTCGATTCACCGGTTTCACACTCTAAACTTTTTGGCACCTCTGTGGAGGCGGTGGTTGGAAAGTTCAGAGAGGCAAAGGCGTGCTCAGCGGCATTTAGGACCTGCGTACCGCTGAGATCCGCATCCACGCCCAGGCAAGCGGGAGGACCTGGCCCCTCATGGTCCAAGGACAGTAGACAGGGCCAGAGAACCAGTGTCGCCTCTTGTGCGCCCCCTCCGTGGAGTAGTAGGTCCCAGAGAAGGCGAGACTCCCGCAAGAAGAGGGATCTGAGGGAGGTGATCCAGCACAAACGCACACAGCACTCCCTGAGGGTGTGATTATATCGCAGCCCTCTCCCCTCTTCTCCGACTCCCAGGCGCTTCTTACATCAGGCCTGAGGTTGTACCCATGATGAGAACAATGTTCTGATGGCCCGCCTTGGCTTGGTTAGTGAGAGTGCCTCTTTCAGGCATGTGAAAGGTGGTATACCCCATGTTCTCAAAGAACTGTGTGGTGAGTCTTCACTTCGCACGCCGCAGGTGAGCTGAGTTGGTCTTCTTTAAGAGTAATTTTTTGTGTGCAACTAACACTAAAATGTATCTCTCTACAGACCTCGTTCCCTGTATAGAGTTATGGGGTCATGTCAATGTCAATGTCATAAGGTAAGGTAAACTTTTTTGGTAGTAAGGCCCTGAAGTTCCTCTGTTAGGTGGCTAGAACGATAGAGAGGAACACCAGTTCTATGGGCTTCTTTTGTGAGTATGTAATGGCTTCCCTTGTTGTCATATGTAAGATAAAGCGAGGTGTGCCACCGCTCATTCTAGTCGTAAAACTATGTTTATAGCTTAGGCGTCCTCTCATGGTGAGAGCATTTGAGGTCGTCGCTCATTCGTATGAAATATGTTATCAGTGGAGAGTTAAGTGGCATAACGTCATTCTAGAAAGAAGAATGGGAATGTTTATGCTACTGCATGTTTTTTCTACACACACCTGTGTTACCCTCGGGCTATCGGCAACCTAAGGGTAGAGTAGTTGGTCTCTCTCTCTCAAAAAAAATAAGTTTTTTTTGTTTAGGTGTATATACGGATGCTAAAGCTTCAGATAGATCTTATGTCCGGCCCACAGAACCGTCTGACATTTTTTTTTTGTCCTGAGTACATCGCCCCCTTGAGCTCTGTTTGGGTTTTCAGTAGACTGAGCATTTCTGCAGCCATATGAATATAAAACGAAACATTCTTTCTTGTAAGGCTGTGGCTCCTTCGAGCCCTCAGGTAGATCTATGCTTACAGGCTGGCCCTCACCAGGGCCGCCTCTGTAGCTGGCCTAGGCTATGTTAGGGATAGTTGAGGTGTTCTGCTAAAGCATTTCTGCCTCTGGCCCTTCACTTTGTGAATTTAGGTTTTTAGCATCCCTATATGACAGCCTCCTCCCATGGGAGTCGTTAGGCCAAGGCCCGCCACCTTTTCTGCATTCTGGGGCAAGAAGAGTAATGCAGCTTGGTGCAGAGACATGATTTATAAAGACCCTGGGTTAGGCCTCCCTGGTACAATGGGTCTTGCTTGAGCAGGGTTAGGCCGTCTTTCGCCTCACGAAGAGACTGGGTTTTGTCTACCCTACCCCACCGTGCAGAACTAGCATATGGATTTGGGCCGCCAGAATAGGCTCCACTCACATAACTGCTTGAGTGTCGGGTTGTAGGTGGTTGGCTTAAAAGCAAGCCCCACTCCCATACAATTCTGTCACCTCTAGAGCCGCTGGCGGACCCGCACCCTGTTAAATCTCAGGGTTAGGTGGTAGTATTCCCCTGTGATACAGGGTAGGTCTGAGTACTTCACTTTCAGTTCTGTGTTATCCTACCTTGCACCATTATGGCTCGGGCCAGAGCATTACCATGAGCTGACACCCATGTGTACAGATGGTAGGCCCCTGACTCTGGGGGCTCCGTGGAGGCAGAGTGGTGTAAGTTGTATTCCCCCTGCTTAAAGGGTGCTGGGTTTTTTTCAGAGTTCACTGCCATAGGCAATGTGATTAGGTACCAGGATGCTGTAGGCGGGCAGTGAATTTCCAAAAATAAATATGGTCTTTTAGATTTTGTATTGGAAATTGGATTTATTCACCAATTTGTTGCATCCGTGCCTAAAATTGTCATATGGTGTGACATAAAAGTTATTCTATATAAAATGAAAATGGGATATACTCTCCCTAAGTAACTAATTTCACCATAAATCTTTATCATTACTATCTTAAGATTTAAAGGGATACTCCACCAGTTTTTCTTATTAAACTATGTTATTCCCTTAACTAAGACGAGTTGATACATTCCTCTCTCGTCTCAGTGCGTGCACTATATCGCTCTGTATTGCCGCAAAACTATGTTAGCACTTAGCTTAGCCCATGCATTAAATATGGGCCAAGCAGAGAAGCGACCAAAAACTTCCACGTTTTTCCTATGTAAACACAGTTACTCGAGTAGTGTAACTTGACCTGGGCTGGTGACACAAAATAAACCGTTGCGCTTTTCTAAGCGTTTAAAATTGATGACTATATTGTATGGCGGAATACCATAACAAGTGCTTTTGAGCACTTCGACTTGGCGCAATAATATCTTCACTCGTGAAAAGTCCTCTTACCGGCTCCCGCTTCCTCTCCCCCTCCCTCTGACATTTCCGTCAATACAACCAACGTGACATGCACCGGTCTTTCGCCAGCTCCGGTCTGTTCTGGATCATATCTTTCTTGCCTCTCACGGTCCATAAGAGCTAATTCCTCCTCCGTGTACTCGGGTTCAAACAGATATGGCTCTGGGTCTGCTACAAAGAAGTCATAATCATCTACAAAGTCCGCCATTGCAAATGATCTGCAGTTTGCTAATAGCACAGGTAGTAAAAGTCACGTTGGTTGTATTGACGGAAATGTCAGAGGGAGGGGGAGAAGAAGCGGGAGCCGGTAAGAGGACTTTTCACGAGTGAAGATATTATTGCGCCAAGTCGAAGTGCTCAAAAGCACTTGTTATGGTATTCCGCCATACAATATAGTCATCAATTTTAAACGCTTAGAAAAGCGCAACGGTTTATTTTGTGTCACCAGCCCAGGTCAAGTTACACTACTCTAGTAACTGTGTTTACATAGGGAAAACGTGGAAGTGTTTGGTCGCTTCTCTGCTTGGCCCATATTTAATGCATGGGCTAAGCTAAGAGCTAACATAGTTTTGCGGCAATACAGAGCGATATAGTGCACGCACTGAGACGAGAGAGGTATGTATCAACTCGTCTTAGTTAAGGGAATAACATAGTTTAATAAGAAAAACTGGTGGAGTATCCCTTTAAAAAAAAATTGTGCAGATTCGTTAGATTTTGTATTATTTTTCTAAATCATCATGCAAAGTAAGACATCTCTCCTCAGCCTTTCCAGATATTTTAGATTAATTATGTTAAACCCCGTAATACATCTATCAAAATGCTAGTGACTCTTGCTGATACTGTTTCTCTTGTGTTCCATTGAATTTTTTCATGATTTATAACTAAAAATTATTTTATTGTCACAATTCTGAATGTCACACCAAATTATATAGTGTCACACTATATGATGAACTGCAGCACATCACAATTTGTCAATGCAAAAAAGTGTATTTATATGCATTCAACATTCAATTACTTAAATTCAGTTAACATTAATAAGAATAAAAATCATCAATCATGCTAACATCGTTTTAAAACGTTTTAAATGTTATTTAAGAAACTCAGAAATATGAGTAAATCAACCATCTCACGTCAAGAACATTCGACATGAACATTTTAAAATTAGAAGAGAGTGTATGTTGTAAAAACAATTATAATTGTTAAATAGTAAAAATATTATCGATCTACAATTAGTCAAATGTTGGAGACATTTCAAATTATATCAAATATGTACAGTGTTGTATAAATTTTCACATCAAACCATATAGATTTTTGGGTGAATTTCAGGTCGTTTCAACATGTGGAGAGAAGAGATTGGGGAAGAGGGGGTGAAGGGAATGTAAATTAAGACAATACTGAGGTGATCGGATTTGGACTGACAGTGTGAACAAGTGTTTTTGACCTTCTGAAATTTATGAGGCTATGAATATAGCTATTTTTTGCAATAGGAGTTTTTGCAAAATTGACATGTTTCCATTGGGCATATTTTCAATTAGCTCAATTTGAAGGGTAATGGAAACACAGCTACTTTCAAGTTGTAAACTGTTGTAAACTTTTTCTTCGTCGTCGAAGCAGAGACCAGGAGATGTTGGGATATCTTTCAAGCAGAAGTTACTCTTTATTGAGAACTCGCTGTGTGTCGCTGTAGTCATCCAAGTCTAAGTCAATAGCTCAGCACAGTAGAGTTTTATACCTTTCAAGGGGGAGGGATTTACATAGAGGTGGAGACACTCAGAACAAAGCATGCAAATGAGGTACAGAAGTCAGCCCGTTACCGGAATTTCCCCAGCCCTGATCTCATCAGCATAACAGTGTCATTCAAATGCATAGATGCTAATCCTAACTATTCAATGACTGGGACAGGTGGCTCCAAGAGCCATTAAAGACAAGTGGTGAGAGTCTTAGTAATCTCACTCATTTAACTTACAATAGAGAGAACACGACTGGCAGGAATCTCTTGCTGGAAACTCTGCTCAACAGCTGATATCATCATCATAACCTTAAATGCTAAATTCAATGTGTAATAGAATGATGATTAGTTATGTCTGAGTGTATGACTGTTACGGCCGCAACTGTAACACAAGTGAAGACATCACAACACAGCTCGTTCTATAGGGGATTTATTACAAAAAGTGATGTCGACAACACGAAAGGAAAATGAACCGGAGTAAGACACAACAAGAGAGCACACAGCACCGCGCTGAACACCACGCCCGCTCTGAACAGATTTGGCCGCTTGAACTTCTTATGCCAAACGTACATGATCCACAGGTGCCGGCCATCAGTCCCTAATAAAGAAAGAGCACAAACAAGAACATACTCGCCCCCTAGAGGACAAACAAATCATAACATGGAACAAATGAATCAGAAATACATGCACATGTAACACCTTCACCCCCCAAAAGTGAACCTTCACCTTTTTCATTACCTACCAAGTTCACGCCCCCTAACCCACCCGGGACAGGGCATCAGCTACAACATTATCCTTACCTCGAACGTGTTTGATATCGAGGTCATATGGTTGTAACGCCAAACTCCAACGCATAAGGCGCTGATTAGTGTTGCGCATTGAATTCAAGAAAAGGAGAGGATTATGATCACAATACACAACAATAGGACGAGAACAAGTCAAATAGACCTCAAAATGACAGATAGCGAGGACTAAAGCTAAAGCCTCCTTCTCAATAGTAGAATAATTCCTTTGGGCAGCAATGAACTTCTTTGAAAAGTAACACACAGGGTGTTCCACCTCATCAGAACCCCTCTGCTGAAGAACTGCTCCCGCACCCACGTCACTCGCATCCACTGCGAGGCTAAAAGGTCTTAAGTGATCCGGTGCCATCAAGACTGGCGCTGAAATCAACAAGGACCTAACATTCTCAAAAGCACTCTGACACGAGTCTGACCAGTGAAACAACGGCTTAGGACTTAGCAAATCGGTAAGGGGTGATACCCCTTGCAAAATTTCTACAGAGCGCTCGATAATAACCGACCATCCCGAGAAAACGTCGCAATTGATTTCGATCGACAGGTGGTGGAAAATCACAAATTGCGGAAACCTTTGCCACAACTGGGCGAATCTGCCCGCCACCAATCACTTTACCTAAATAAATTAGGGTGGCCTTACCAAATTCACATTTACTTAAATTAACAGTCAGCTTAGAATTTGCCAAACGAAAAAAAACCTCCGTAAGCAAGTTCACATGCTCATCCCAGGAAGAACTGTATAAAACGTACTCGGTTACTAACGTAACCTCGGTTCTCTCTAGAGAGGGAACGAGTACTGCGTAATATCTTACGCTATGGGGAAAACCTCTTTTCCACGAGATATTGAAGCCAAAAATTATCCTTAATTTTGAATTAATGCAAAACGCTGTGCAGCAGCATGCAGACATAGGCAAGACGGCTTGCGTGCCTATTGGCTGCCCTGCGGCAACAGCAGCAGCCTATCGAGAGTGGCCCTGCGTGACACATACCCAATGGGGGCACTTCGCGCCCATTTCGTCACGTCCCGCCAGAAAGGGCGTGGTCCCGCCCTTATAAATACGGCTCGATTAGGCTGGTATACTGGTTTTCATCGCCGAAGCGAACCAGAGCTGTGTATGCACGGCAAGATACGCAGTACTCGTTCCCTCTCTAGAGAGAACCGAGGTTACGTTAGTAACCGAGTACGTTCTCTTACGAGAGTATCTCTCGTACTGCGTAATATCTTACGCTATGGGGAACACAATGCAAAACGCCGTGCGTACTGGGATCCGACACCAAAGTCCCAAGGGCAGTAGCCCGGGGCTCATATAGTGCATAATCACCATAGACTCACAGAGAGTCGGAGAAGAGAGGCTGCAAGCATCATTCCCCATAAAATAGCATCCTACAGGAGCTAGTTATGTTAACAGTGTTTCACGCAGACAGGGTGAACGTGTTCAGCCTGAACTGGGTAATAGTACGGGTTATTCAACACCCAAGGGGCAGTTTCTATCGCTTAGTGAGCGATGCACAGGCAAACTCAGCATCTGGGCCGCACTGCGGGGCAGATAGCACTGAATTCTAAACCGACAGAAGCTTGGCTTGTAAGGCGGGAACCTCTAGGTTATAAAACCTTATAAATGTAGACGGCGAGGCCCAGCCCGCGGCCGTACAGATATCTTGCAAGGTAACCCCACTATACCACGCCCACGATGAGGCCACGCCTCTTGTGGAGTGCGCTCTGACACCCAAAGGACACTGCAGGCCCTTAGAAGTGTAAGCCAGTGCTATGGCGTCGACTACCCATCTGGATAGGCTCTGTTTTGATGCGGCCAGGCCCTTGGAGCGTCCGCCAAACAAAACAAAGAGCTGCTCGGTCTGTCTGAAGACAGACGAGCGGGACACATAAGCTCTCAGTGCCCTGACAGGGCAAAGGAGACTAGCATCTTTCTCCTCATCATGAACCGAGAGAGCGCACAGGGAAATGACCTGGGCCCTGAACGGTGTGTTGAGGGATTTGGGCACGTACCCGTGCCTTGGTTTGAGTATGACCTTAGAGTCATTAGGCCCAAACTCCATACATGACGCGCTTACCGAAAGCGCTTGTAAGTCCCCTATGCGCTTCACTGAAGCGAGAGCCAAAAGGAACACCGTTTTGAAAGACAGATGCTTCATGTCTGACAAATGGAGTGGCTCGAACGGGGCACCTTTCATGGCTTCCAAAACCGTAGAAAGGTCCCACACCGGGACTGAAGGAGGTCTGGGAGGGTTCAGCCTCCGAGCTCCCTTGAGGAATCGCACGACTAGGTCGTTCTTCCCCAGTGACTGGCCAGACACAGGTTTTATAAACGCTGCTATGGCCGCCACGTACACTTTGAGCGTGGATGGGGACCTGCCCTTATCCAGCAGCTCTTGAAGGAAGGAGAGTACTTCCGTGACCCCGCAGTCTACAGGTGAAAAGCGCTGAGCTTGACACCAAGCAGAGAACACAGACCATTTCGAGGAATAGAGCCGTCTAGTAGACAGGGCCCTTGCCTGCGTGATCGTGTTTAGCACTCCCTCCGGGAGGCTAGCGGGTACCCGTTGATGGCCCATGCATGTAGGGACCATAGTTCCGGGCGAGGATGCCAAATCGAGCCCTCGGCCTGAGAGAGGAGGTCTTTCCTCAACGGTACTGGCCACGGGGCAGTGCTGGTCAGCCGCATCAGGACTGGGAACCAAGTCTGGTTTGTCCAGAGCGGAGCCACAAGCAGCACTGGGCATCCATTTTCCCTGATTCGTTCCAGCACTTGAGGCAGGAGCGAGACGGGGGGAAAAGCATAGAGGGGACAGCGGGGCCAGACGTGGGCCAGCGCGTCCTTGCTCTTGGAGAAATATTTCGGACAGTGAGCGTTCTCGTGGGACGCGAACAGGTCCACTTGCGCTCTGCCGAATGTCTCCCACAGCAGTTGGATCGTCTGCGGGTGCAGCGACCATTCCCCTGCTGGGACATTGTTTCTGGACAGTCTGTCTGGTCCCAGATTCAGGTGACCAGGCACGTGCGCCGCTCTCAGTGAAAGCAGGTTGTGCTGAGCCCAGACCAGGAGGCGTTCCGTTAGCCTGTAAAGGTTTCGGGACTTGGTGCCGCCCTGGCGATTTATGTATGCCACCACTGACATGTTGTCCGACCGGACCAAGACGTGGTGGCCCATTATCTGGGGACAGAAGCGCCGTAGCGCGTTGTCGACTGCCAACATTTCCAGACAGTTTATGTGTAGGAGCTTTTCCTGTTCTGACCACTGGCCAAAGAACGGTCTGCCCTCGAGCAGCGCTCCCCATCCCGAGGTGGAGGCGTCCGTGGACACCACCTTCACACTCGAGGGAGTCCCCAGACTCACACCTGACTGATACCAGTCGGTTATCTTCCAAGGTTCCAGAGCTGAAACGCATTTCAGATCGACCCGGAGGCGAAACCGACCAGCGGTCCATGCCCTGGGAGGAACTCGCGCTTTCAGCCACAGCTGCAGTGGGCGCATGCGAAGCAGACCCAGCTGGAGCACTGAAGCTGCTGAGGCCATGAGGCCCAGCATTTTCTGAAACCTTTTGAGCTGGACAACCGAGCCGCGGCGGAAGGATTTCGCGGCGCTCTGAATGTCCCGTTCGCGCTCTGGCGTCAGACGCGCTGTCATGGATAGCGAGTCCAGCACTGTTCCCAGAAAAGAAATTTTCTGGCTGGGAAACAGCGAGCTCTTCGCCCAATTGACTGTGAGACCCAGATTCTCGAGATGCTCGAGTAATGTGGCCCTGTGTTCTATGAGCTCTGATCGTGATCGAGCTAGAATCAGCCAATCGTCCAAGTAGTTCAAAATTCGCATGCCCTGGAGTCTCAGGGGTGCGAGAGCCGCGTCCATGCACTTCGTAAATGTACGGGGTGCCAGGGACAGGCCGAACGGCAGGACTTTGTATTGGTATGCCTGGCCCTCGAAGGCGAATCTCAAGAATTGCCTGTGACGTGACGCTATTTGTATTTGAAAATAGGCGTCTTTCAGATCTATTGACATAAACCAGTCTTCCCGGCGAACTTGCGCGAGGATTTTCCTGGTTGTAATCATTCTGAACTGGCGCTTCGCGAGCGCTCTGTTCAGCTGTCGCAGATCTAGAATGGGTCTGAGACCCCCGTCTTTTTTGGGTACCAGAAAATACCTGCTGTATAAACCCCCTTCGCTCTGAGCCTGAGATAAAGGTTCTATCGCCCCTTTGCTCAGTAGTTTCGCTATCTCGGCTCGAAGTAGATGAGATACTTCGTTTTTTACCGTCGTTTCGACTCGCGCCGCACAACGGCGGGGGCGTCGAGCGAACTGCAGCGAATAGCCTCTTTTTATAGTGTTCAGCACCCATTCTGATACCCCGGGAAGCTTTGCCCACGCATGTGCGTGAATAGCTAGAGGTAGAATGAAATCTGGGCTCTGGCCGCGGCATAGCGGCGGCCGGAGAGCTCCGGTGTGCTGAGAAACAAACACTGTGTTTGCAATGCGCGAGGCGGGGGGTGCGCTGATCACAGCGGGCAGCCCGACCGCGCTCGGCTTCTCTCTGACAGATTGTGGAGAGAAGGCGAGCGGGACGAACCCCGTGGGCTTCGGCATGTCTGTGAGGGAATGTGGGCGCGGGATAGCGGGCACACTCACTGCACTGAGAACACTGTCGGCTCGCGCCGACTGAAAATGTGTTGGTTTCGTTTTTACAGAAACCGTGGGACATGCTTCGTGTAGTGTTTGTGGGCACTGTGTCGTGGGCACGTACACTACATTCATTGCACAATCGACATGAGTCGATTTTATTCGTGCTAGCCCTGTATTGTGGTGGGCTGTGTCTGCGTGTGGGAATGGGCACTGAGACGTGGGCATTCTTACAACACTCATAACACCATCGGCCGTGGCCGGAACACCAGAAAATACACTCTTTATTGGATTTATCTGGGTAGCCGTAAAAACGGCTTTTGTGTGCAGGCAAGCGGGCAAATGGACCGGCTTGTTGACTGCTAAGTGCACTGGAACAGTCACATTGCATGGGACTGGACGAGCGAAACGTTTCGGTGAAAATCCGGCCGCAGCGGGATTTGAACACCGTCGCTTTCCTAGCACGGCTAGGAAGGCTTTGAGACCTCGGGCTTGATCTCGATCCTCGGCCGGGGCCCGCGCTGAGGGGGGCGGCGTCCAGCAGAGCGAGAGCGCGGTCTCTGTTCTCGGGCCTGGCGGCGCTGAGAAGCAGCGGCGGCGGGTGGTGTATGCTGCGGCTGGGAGCTTCGAGCAGGCGGCTGTTTAGAGCGACCTGCTGCGGAACTCGAGCGCTTCGGGAGGAAGTGCTTCATCGCCTGCGATGTCTTTTGAACCTCTTGAAATCTGTCCGCGAAATCCTTGACGGCAGATCCGAAGAGGCCAGCTGACGAAATGGGCGCGTCCAGGAATACAGAGCGCTCCGCCTCAGTCATTTCAGACAGCGTTAACCACAGGTGTCTCTCAGCCACGGTGAGAGAGGCCATGTTCCGCCCAATGGCCTGTGCAGCGGACTTTGTAGCGCGTAGAGCCAGGTCCGTAGCGCTCCTTAAATCCGCGACGCTGATCGATTCCGCGCCTTCCTCGTCCATTTTTCGGAGAAGGTCGGCCTGGAAGATCTGCAGAATGGCCATAGTGTGTAAGGCTGACGCGGCTTGCCCGGCGGCGGTGTATGCGCGACCGTGCATGGCTGACGTCACTCGGCAGGCTTTAGATGGTAGCGTTGTCTGCGCTCGCCGTCCAGCAGAGGGCGGGCAGAGATGAGAAGCTACCGCTGCTTCCACTGGGGGAAGAGAAAGGTACCCTTTGTCTTTCGCACCGTCCACAGTGGAGAATGCAGCTGAGACAGAAGTACGCACCCTGGCCGAGAGGGGGGCGCCCCAGGACCTCGCGACTTCTTCGTGAAGCTCAGGAAGAAAAGGCGCGGGCCTGGATTGTGACGGCGCGTGGTCCTTCTTGAGGAAGCATCCGTCCAGTCGGTTGCGCGCGGGCTGCGCGGGCGCCTCCCAGTCGAGGCCGAGGTTGTCGACGGCTTGAGAGAGCAGACGCATCAGCTCTGATTCAATGCCGGCTCGTTTTCCTGAAGGCTCGCGGATAGCAGAGGGGAGGTCCACAGAGCTCGCCCAATCCTCACTATCTGATGCCAGGAGAGAACAGGCCTCGGCTGTTTCGTCGACCTCTATGGCGGAAGCGGCGGCGAGCGGCGGCCGCTGTCCGTCGGGGAGGGACTCGAGCGACGCCGGCGAAGCTGGCGGGCGAACCGGCGAGCTTTCGTGGGCAGGAGAAGGCTCGGGGCCGCGCTGGGCACGGCGCTTCTTGCGGCGCGGCGCTACAGCGGGCTGAAGTGCAGGCTCTGAGAAGGATGCCAGGCGAGTCCTCAGAGTCACCATAGGCAGTAGCTCACAGTGATGGCATCCGCCGTCGACGAGAGCGAGAGCCGCATGATCCTCACCCAGGCAGGAAACGCAGATGACATGGCGATCCTCCTCACTGAGTGTGGCTCGACACGAGCCGCAGGACCTATGCATCTTGAAAAAGACGCAGCTCTTTTAGGAGAGAGAGAGAGACAGTGAAAAAATGTGTGTCGCAGCGGCGAACACACACACACACTGGCAATAAAGGATATGACGCCGGAAAGCGTAGCAGGTACGGCGGCTAAAGGCGGCGATGCCAGCGACTTCAGACTCAAAGGCTCGTCCCGCTGTGTGCTTATCTCAACGGCGCGGCTTCTCACTCCGGATCCAGCGATGCGTGATGCTTCGCTGAAGAGATGAAAATCAGTATACCAGCCTAATCGAGCCGTATTTATAAGGGCGGGACCACGCCCTTTCTGGCGGGACGTGACGAAATGGGCGCGAAGTGCCCCCATTGGGTATGTGTCACGCAGGGCCACTCTCGATAGGCTGCTGCTGTTGCCGCAGGGCAGCCAATAGGCACGCAAGCCGTCTTGCCTATGTCTGCATGCTGCTGCACAGCGTTTTGCATTAATTCAAAATTAAGGATAATTTTTGGCTTCAATATCTCGTGGAAAAGAGGTTTTCCCCATAGCGTAAGATATTACGCAGTACGAGAGATACTCTCGTAAGAGAACTAGATCATCTAGATAGGCTTCACACCCAGATACGCCTACCAAAACAGTGTTCACTAATCTCTGGAACGTGCTAGGAGCATTTCGCATTCCGAAAGCCATTACCCGATAATTAAGGAACGCATCAGGAGTTACAAAAGCTGAAATCTCCTTAGCACGTTCCGTTAAAGGTACCTGCCAGTATCCTTTTAACAAGTCCAGTTTTGAGACATATGTAGCCGAACCTACTCGATCTACACAGTCATCCACTCTTGGCAATGGATAACAATCAGCCTCAGTAACAGCATTTACTCGCCGATAGTCAGTGCAGAATCGATAGCTACCATCAGACTTCCCCACCAGCAAACACGGTGAACTCCAGGGGCTGATACTAGGCTCTGCAATTCGATTCTCTAGCATATACTGAACTTCCTTATTCAAAAGAGATCTTTTTATCGGATTCACACGATATGGATGTTGCTTTATGGGTCGAGTGTCAAGTCCCACATCTATATCGTGCTCTATAACAGACGTTTGACTAGGGATGTCACTAAACAATATCGAGAAGTTCTTCACTAATCCCAAGATGTCCGTTTGTTGCATTGCAGATAAGTGTGATAGCTGACTAGGCAAGGTTAGTAGCAGTTCAGAATTTCTCAACCGACCTTCAACCACACATCTAGAAGGTCCCACCTCTTCATACAATGGTTCCTGTGCAGCCAAGCAAAGAGCAGCAGTCATGTCAGGTGGTTTTATGCTGGAAGAAACACATTTCTCAGGCTTCTCAATACTCGACTCCCTCTCCTGATAGGCCTTTATCATATTAATATGATAAACTTTGGAAGTTTTACGGCGATCTGGGACATGAATAACATAATCACTGTCAGAAAGTTTCTTTTCCACTACATAAGGACCCCTATACCTGGCTTGCAGCGACCCTGCCACCACAGGTAGCAAAACCAACACTCTGTCACCCGGACTAAAACTTCGTTCTTTAGCTTTCTTATCATACCAGACCTTCATTTTACCCTGCAATTTCTCAAGATTTTGTTTAGCCAATTCACGGACTCTATGAAGACGGGTACGAAAATCAGTAACATACTCAGGAAGGGATTTACATTTTTTATCAGATAGCCAATTTTCTTTCAACACTGTCAAAGGTCCACGCGGAGTATGGCCAAAGACCAGTTCAGCGGGACTAAACCCGAGTGATTCCTGCACTACCTCGCGTGAAGCAAAAAGTAGCCACGGAATCCCCTCCTCCCAATCTCGTTCTAGCTCGAAACAATAAGCGCGAAGCATAGATTTCAAGGACTGGTGAAACCTTTCTAATGCACCCTGACTTTCAGGATGATAAGCAGATGAAAGATTATGCTTAATGTGGAGACGTTTAAGCACTTGCGAAAATATACGAGATGTAAAATTAGTACCTTGATCGCTCTGGATTACTTTCGGTAAACCGGACAGTGTAAAGAACTTAACTAGTGCTTTAGATATCGTTCTCGATGTTATAGTACGTAAAGGGACTGCCTCAGGAAAACGTGTAGTCGCACACATGATGGTCAGCAAGTATTTACAACCAGATTTTGAACAGGGAAGAGGCCCAACACAATCAATGATTATGTGTTCAAAAGTTTCAGTCACCACGGGAACCGGAAACAACGGAGCTGGAGGAATAGTTTGATTAGGCTTCCCAACCAATTGACACACATGGCAAGTTTGACAATAGCGGAAAACATCTTTCTTCAAACCCGGCCAGTAAAAATTACGCAAAACTCGCTGGTATGTTTTTCTTACACCCAAATGACCAGCCGTACCATCATGAGCCACACTCAATATCATGTCCCGGTAAGACACTGGAATCACAATTTGATCAACAACATTCCAGAAATCAGAAGAGTTAGAAGGCACCCACTTTCTCATCAATATCCCATCTCTGAGAAAGTAACCTTGGGGTGCATTCCCACTCATCTGCTCTGTATGAACCAATTCAAACAGTGACACAAGAGTAGGATCTGACCTTTGAGTGGCAATTAGTTTATCAGAAGACAAAGACGAATCACTAGAATAGCCAAAAACTTCTTCAGCTCTCAGAGGATGTGGATCTAATTCCTCCTGTGGAGCAACAGAAGACAAATTGGTTAAATCAGGACTTTCAAACCATGTATCACTTAAATCCACCCCCTCCGAGACGTGAACACTATCAGGTTTAACCATAGAGCGTGTAACCTCACATGCCGAAGACACATCAGGGTGCTTCACAGCACACTCATCGGCCGTAGCAGCGAGAGGTGATGTTACAACTTCAGGTGGTACGTTTGAACAACTCCACACACTGCCTCCAGCTAAATCGTTTCCTAGGATGAAAGATACGTCAGGAATTGGCAGAGACGAACAAACACCAACTATCACGTTCCCCGACACCAATTCAGACTCCAGGTTAACAGTGTGTAACGGAACTTTTATAACTCCCATTTCGAAACCTCGAACTAGAGCAAAAGTACCAGTAGCAGTCTTCTCAGACAATGGTAATACTCCCTCCAGAATGAATGATAAAGCAGCCCCAGTATCTCGGAGGATGCTTACTGGCAGACACTCACTAGAACTAGACACGGACACAGTTCCACTATTCAGGAACGGCCCAAATCCAGCCTTCTCGGGTTGAATCACGGGGTCAGGTGAAAGAACCGACTTTGAACAAAAATCACCTGAAATCAAACCAACAAACTTTGGGCTAGACTTCTTTTTAAGAACGGGACAGTTTGCAATTAAATGTCCAGAAGCTTTACAATAAAAGCAAGCCCTGTCATCAGAAGGAACGATTGTTTTATTGACAAATGACTTTTTAGAACTTAACGACGAAGGAACAGGAGATCGGTCCCATGACTTCTCCTTAAACACTACCTTATGCGTCAGCACAAAGTCATCAGCTAACGTAGCAGCGTTGTGCAGTGTCTCAGCCTTTTGTTCATTTAAATACGTAGAAAGAACAGCAGGCAAGCCATTTTTAAAGTCTTCCACCAACATCAGTTGTCGCAACTGTTCTCTGCTTTCAGCTTTTTTGACGCGCACCATCGATCAAACAATATTTCTTTCTCATGTGCAAACTCCACATAAGTCTGATCAGAAAGTTTTACATAATGTCTGAAACGCTGTCTGTACGCCTCCGGAACCAATTCATAGGCTTTTAAAATGGCGGATTTCACGGTTTCATAATCTGCTGCTTCGTCTATAGTCAAGGCAGAGTAAGCTTCTTGCGCCTTACCAGTGATCACACATTGTAGTAATAAACACCAAAAACCTGCAGGCCACTTTAAAGTAATCGCAACTCTCTCAAAATGACTAAAATATTTTTCAACATCCCTTTCACAAAAAGGAGGAACCATCCTCCAATTTCGTCCCACATCAAACTCAGAGACCGAAGCACCCTTCTTAGTGGACATTTCTAATTCCATCCGTTTTAATTCAAACTCATGATCCAATTCACGTCTTCGTAAGTCTAATTTTGCATTTTCAAACTCCAACTGTCTTTCTTTCAAAGCTAATTCTCTCAAACGAATAGCTGATCTTCCACAGAAGGAACAACCGTTTCTTCTGCTAAGGGCCTTTCTAAAATACCCAACCTAACAAGATTTCTTTTCAGTACACTCCGCAAAGTTTCCTTTAAATTCCTATCCTTAGAGGCTATTTCTATTTCATAAAACTCTGCTATCTGCAACAACTGCTCCTTTGTATACAATGAAAGCAGTTCTTCAGATGGAGATTCCCGAAAAGTATCCACCACCGAAGCCATCTCGACGAAGTTTTATCCGCACTCGAATAAACTAATGAATGTCAACACTATGCATGCACGTACACAAAGAACCTGCTCTCACTAACGATCATTTCCTCAACTAAACAAACGTGGCTATTCAATTGAATCACACTTCCACGAATTTATAATGGAGTTTTCACAACAGGAAACTAATTGTAACTAACAGCGATCCCACACAAAAACTGTATTTACCCTATAACCATTTTCTTTTCTTTTTTTATATCACCTAGTCTTTAGTGGCGTTAGGGGCTCGGGGCGACTTTAAATGCTAAACTCATGCCCACCTGCGCACCAATCCCATTAACAAGATCAGCCGCACGTGAACTGAAACGTACCCCCACTCCGAATAACCACTAAAAATAAAAAAGGCAAAATAACAAAGTAGCAGGTCCAACCTACCCGACGACTACAAAAATACAGGGAAAATAATCACGTGGGACCACAGTAGTTACACCAAACACTTTCCAGGACGGGCAAAATACGTCACATTTTCCTCAACTAAACCTACACAAAAACAAAACAAAAAACATAATAATCCCGGACGAGCCCCCAATTATGTTACGGCCGCAACCGTAACACAAGTGAAGACATCACAACACAGCTCGTTCTATAAGGGATTTATTACAAAAAGTGATGTCGACAACACGAAAGGAAAATGAACCGGAGTAAGACACACCGAACACCACGCCCGCTCTGAACAGATTTGGCCGCTTGAACTTCTTATGCCAAACGTACATGATCCACAGGTGCCGGCCATCAGTCCCTAATAAAGAAAGAGCACAAACAAGGACATACTCGCCCCCTAGAGGACAAACAAATCATAACATGGAACAAATGAATCAGAAATACATGCACATGTAACAATGACGTAACTGATTACGTGTGTGTATGGGGGGACTACTGAATAGTTGTTAACGAGTTCAAGAGGAGATTCAGTAAAAGTTCAAAGAGCAGAATCAAGACTGGACATCGTATTCTTTTGCAAAGATACAAGGGTTTATTACATGGTGTCAGAGTGCCGATCGTCGGGATGGCGAAGTTTAACCCACCTGAAAGCTTTTGCTTCGAGAGACCAGCGGAATGGACTGACTGGAAAAAGCGGTTTACGCGTTACAGAACGGCGACAAAACTGGATAAAGAGGACGGCAGTGTACAAGTAAGCACCCTTATCTATGCCCTGGGGGGCGAAGCAGAGAATATTTTCAGCTCATTCACTTTCAACGAGGAGGGAGATGATAAGAAACACGAACTGGTTCTCGACAAGTTTGATTCGTATTTCATACCAAAGCGCAACGTAATACACGAAAGAGCATGCTTCTATCAGCGCGTTCAACATCCAGGAGAGAGAGCGGAATCTTTTATCCGCTCCCTTTACGAACTGTCAGAGCATTGCGAGTTTGGGTCCGCTCTTGAGGAACACATTAGAGACCGAATCGTGGTAGGAATCCAGGACAAAGAGCTGTCACGCAAGTTGCAGCTAATTTCAAATCTCACACTCGAAATGACGGTGCAAGAAACCCGCCAATCGGAGGAAGTGAAAGCACAAGTTAGCGCGCAAGGAGAGGGTGCTGCGTGCGCTATTCAAGAGGTAGCACATAAACGATACACACATCGGAGCAACACGCTCCAGGGCCAAAGTTCAAACTAAATTCCAGAGACAATGGAAGAGAGAAAATATGCGGCAGATGTGGAAAAGAAATGCACAAAAAATCTGACCGTCCAGCGTTGAGATCCTCATGCAACAGATGTAGGAAAATGGGACACTGGGAAAAGATGTGCAAGAGCAAAGTGATGAGTGAAGTAAGAGACTGTGAAGAGTATAATTATCACTTTCTGGGCTCAGTTAATAGCACAACTTCATCCAATGAATGGACTGTAGAATTAGAGATTGAGGGTACACCGGTTAGCTTTAAAATAGACACTGGTGCTGATGTGTGCATTATGACTGAAGAAGCGCAGGATGCCAATCCCCCTCATGAAACCTGTGGAGGAGGAACTGAACAGGATGGAAGCTGAGGGCATCATAGAGAAAGTAACAGAGCCCACGGAGTGGTGTGCACCGATAGTGCCAGCTCCTAAAAAGTCTGGACAGGTGCGTATATGTGTCGACCTCAGGAAGTTAAATAAAACTGTCAAGAGGGAAAGGTTTGTTTTACCTACTGCAGAGGAGATCACAGCAAAGCTGAACGGGGCAAGAGTGTTCTCTACACTGAATGCAGCTGCAGGGTTCTGGCAAATACCGCTGGATAAAGACAGTCAAAGACTGACAACCTTCATTACTCCTTTCGCCTGGTACTGTTTCAAACGCCTTCCCTTTGGAATTTCCAGCGCTCCCGAAATTTTCCAAAGGAAAATGATGGAAACTCTGGAAGGCCTGGAGGGAGTGGACGTTTACATGGATGACATTATCGTCCACGGAAGGGACGTGGCGGAGCATGACCAACGACTACAGTCGGTAATGGAACGATTACAATCACCTGGCCTAAGGTTGAACACAGGGAAATGTAGGGTGAGGCAAGAGAAGCTACATTTCCTGGGCCATGAAATCAGTGCGGACGGGGTACGGCCGGACCCTGCCAAGGTATCGGCTATTAACAAACTACCCCCACCTGATAACGCCCAGGGGTTAAAAAGAGTTCTCGGAATGGTCAATTACCTGGGAAAATACATCCCCAATTTAGCAGACGTGGGACGGCTGCTCTACGATCTGCTGAAAGTCAAATCAACATGGACATGGGGTCCAGCCCAACAAGCAGCTTTGCAAGAAATAAAAGGACTCCTCATGTCCTCACCTACATTAGCATTCTATGATGTAAAGAAATCAACCATGGTGTCAGCTGATGCAAGCAGCTATGGAATTGGTGGCGTACTGATGCAGCAACATGACAAGGACTGGAGACCAGTGGCTTATTGCTCCAGACGACTGAGCGAAGCTGAAACCAGATATGCTCAAATAGAAAAAGAGTGTCTGGCCGCTGTCTGGTCGTGTGAAAGATTTGAAAAGCACTTGTATGGTCTAAATGAGTTCAAGCTGATCAGTGACCACAAGCCATTGGTGCCACTAATAAATGCCAAAGACCTTGACTTGGTTCCACTTTGTTGCCAGAGGCTGCTGATGCTATTGATGAGATTCAACCCTACTGCAGAATATGCACCGGGGAAAACTCTCGTAGTGGCCGACGCTCTGTCCAGGAGCCCCTCAGATGATTTGCAGGTCTGTAGTGACACCCACTCAGATGTGGAGAGCTATGTGGCATCCATTATTGACAGCATGCCAGCTTCAAAGCAAAAGATGGACACCATCAGGTCTAGCACGGTCGAAGATGAAATCCTGCAAAAGGTAATCACGTATATTCAGTCAGGTTGGCCTGAACACATAGCCAGGGTGCACCCGATGGCCAGAGACTTTTTCCCCGTGAGAAATGAACTTTCAACTCTAGATGGAATTGTCACCAGGGGCAACAGACTGATCATACCTGGGAAACTGAGGGCTGAGTTCATAGATCGCATACACGACGGACACCAGGGTCTGAGCAAATGCCGGGAAAGAGCAAACACATCGGTGTGGTGGCCCGGTATATCATCCCAAATTAAACTCAAAGTCTCGTCGTGCCAGTCCTGCCAAGAAATGAGAAGAGCTCAGTCCAGAGAACCACTAATCTCCACGTCACTTCCCGAAAGGCCATGGAAGAGGATTGGAATCGATCTGTGCGAACATTACAAACAGACCTACCTAGTCATTTCAGACTACTACTCTCGTTTCCTAGAGGTACTACACATGCCCACAACTACCAGTACACAGGTAGTGAGAAAACTGAAAGCCACCTTTGCCCGCTATGGTATAGCTGAGGAGGTGGTCAGCGACAATGGGCCACAATTCACCAGTGCGGAGTTCAAAGAATTGGCTCGTGAACTAGATTTCAAACACATAACCTCCAGCCCACATCACCCACAAGGGAATGGGCATGCTGAAAGAGCAGTACAAATAGCCAAAAGAATTCTAAAGCAAAAGGATCCCCTACTGGGGCTTATGTGTTACAGATCCACTCCATGCAGTAGTACAGGTGCCAGTCCAGCAGAACTCCTGATGGGTCGGAAAATTCGGACAACCTTACCCACTCTTGACAGTAATCTGCTACCTAAATGGCCAAACACCAAAGTCATTGAGAGAAATGATGCAGCCAAGAAAAAAGAACAAGCTTACTACTACAACCAGCGTCATGGTGTGTAAACCCTACCTCAACTATACCCAGGGAATCAGGTCCTCACCAAGGTGGACACTCAAAAATCCTGGCTGACAAAGGCAACCGTGGTGAAGGGGAGTGTCACACCACGATCTTATTTGGTGGAGACAGAGCAAGGGGGTATGTTGCGCCGAAACAGACGCCACCTACAGACGCCACCTACACTGGCACCTTTCTGCCAGTGGGGAAAGCACCAATGACAACATCTGTAAACCCCCCACAGCCTGAGACCGCACTACCTACAACACAGAGTGCTGTCAAAACACCAGATGTTCCAGAACAATATGGAACAAATCCAAAGTCTCCTGACGGACTGATACGAACCAGGTCTGGCAGGATTAGCAGACCACCACAAGTCCTGGACTTATAAATGAGGAAAGAAAGATAAGAGACAGAAACGCATAGTATGGTTACTTTGAGGGGTTAGGAGATGTTAAATGCAGTTCACACTAGTGTCCTGAAAAAAGTAAACCCAAGTTAATACTGGTTAATTTGAGACTGTGTATGTTCTATACATGGAAGGAAATGTTATGGCTAAATGCAAACACTAGATTTGTAAAAGGGGGAGATGTAATAGAATGATGATTAGTTATGTCTGAGTGTATGACGTAACTGATGACGTGTGTGTATGGGGGGACTACTGAATAGTTGTTAACGAGTTTAAGAGGAGATTCAGTAAAAGTTCAAAGAACAGAATCAAGACTGGACATCGTATTCTTTTGCAAAGATACAAGGGTTTATTACACAATGTACTCTACCTGAGTTTTCCATGTTATGTTATGTAAGGAGGACATAAGATCAGCAGATCTTAAACAGATTCTTAAATTTGTAATCCCACATAAGACAAAACACATCTCTATTGCAAACCCCTCCACATTGCTGTTGTTGTTTTTGGCATTGTAACAATGTTCAAGATTCAGGAAAGGAAGAGGACAGGGTCGGCTTGTGGAGACTGCGGGTGTTTATTGGAAAACAAAAATAAACAGAACAAAACCAAGGTCGCGCACACAGCGCTATGTAATCGAAACTCAGTCCACTAGAATCAGCTGTCACTCAATAGCTACGTTCCTCGCGCTCTCCGCACTCGCCGTTCTCTCACATTCTTTCCGCTGTTCTCAGCTACTGGGCGATCACCCACAGGTCTCCACTGGTCTCTCTCTCCCGGCATCTCATTTCCTTGTGGCTTTTATCGGTCTCTCCACGCCAATTACTGACAATTTATTCACACTTAACCCACTAACACCGCACCTGTCTCCCGATCCTCTCTCCTGTCGCAGACCTCGCTGAACCACGCCCCCCTTGCCACATACCCCCACCGCCCGACTCAGGCCGGGGAGCCGTCCGGCCTGCAGCCTCCCCCCCCCTCCTGGAGAGGAAGTCAGCCATAGCCATCTGTACGCCCGGCCTGTGGACCACCTGGAACTTAAAGGGTTGTAAAACCAGATACCAACGGGTGATCCGCGCGTTGGTATCCTTCATGCGGTGGAGCCACTGGAGGGGCGCGTGGTCCGAACAGAGGGTGAATTCCCGCCCCAGGAGATAATACCGGAGGGTGAGGACGGCCCATCTGATGGCTAAACATTGCTTTTCAATGGTGCTGTACTTAGGTACAATGGTGCTCTCTCTCTTAGAGAGCTTATGCAGCATGTGGCCGGAGAATCCTGTCCATGAGACGCTGGAACGTGGCCGGAGCCCCTAACAACCCAATTGGAAGCGTAACGAATTGGTGTAATCTGAACGGCGTTGTAAAAGCTGTCTTTTCTTTAGATAGAGGCGATAAGAGGATCAGTAGGTCAGTACCCTTTAGTTAATCGAGCCGATCAAGCAGTTCATCAATCCACGGCATTGGATACGCATCGAATTTCGACACAGCATTAACTTTGCGGTAATCCATACAAAAATGAACCGAGCTGTCTGTTTTAGGTACTAAGACTATCGGGCTCGCCCTATTACTGGGATTTTTCTAATACCCCCATCTCGAGCATCGCCTCTAATTCAGACTGAACCACTTTTTTTTTGTGTTCAGGTAACCTATACGGCCGACTGCGCACCACCACGCCCGGCTCGGTCTCAATATGATGTTGAATGAGATTTGTTCGACCGGGTAGGGGCGAGAACACGTCAGCAAAATCTGCCTGCAACCTGGCTACGTCAGTAATCTGGGACGGTGAAAGATGATCTCCTCCCGGAGCCAGCGCGAGGGATGGAATTTTAATATTCGCCTCTGGCCCGAGATCCTCTTCCGCACTAATCATCGTCGCCAGCATTACTGACTCCGCCTCACTCCATTTTTTGAGGAGGTTGAGGTGTTAAATTTGACGGGCCTCGTTCCTATCCGTTCAAAGTACCTCATAATTGAGATCCTGACTCGCTGTGTGACCTCAAAGGGCCCTTGCCACTTTGATAGTAATTTGGAACTCGAAGTAGGTAGCAATACAAGGACTTTATCTCCCGGTGAAAATTCTCTCAGTTTTGTTCCCCTATTGTATAACTGGGTCTGTCTGTCCTGAGCCTGTAACAAATTCCCCATCGAGAGCCCCAAATTCCCCATCCTCTTTCGGGATCCCCACTCGGGAGATTAAACGAAACAGGGCATCCGCTACGCTCTTAGCGGAGATGATGCAGAGCGCCACTGCTTCAAGATATCGTGTTGCATAGTCCTTTATTACTAATGCAAAGCGATGTTCACGTGCCGACCGTTCTAATTGCCCGATGAGGTCCATCGCTATTCGTTCGAAGGGGACCTGCATCAGAGGAAGAGAGCACAATGGCGCTTTTGGGGCAGCCAGCGAGTAGCGCACCACCTGTGCAAGTTCTTGTGAATGCCCGGCCAAAAGTATTGGGTCATGAGACGATTAAGTGTCGTTATTTACCCTAAGTGTCCAGCCATGGGATTAGAATGAGCCGCCTGGAAAAGCATTTCCCGACGGCTCTTTGGCACTAATAACTGGGTTGTAATTTGTTTTGAGTGTCTTGTATCACTCGATACAACCTATCTTTAAGAATCGCAAAATATAGATAGGTGAGCGGACGAGCGGGTTGGAGGGGTTGACCGTCAATGGCACGGACCTGTTCAAAATCATGTTTTAGAAACTGTTCCAAGGGAAAATCATCACGCTCCGAGATAATCTGTCTCTCAATTGCACTCTGTTCCCCTGGTTTCAGTTCCGGAGGACCTCCTCTCTCCTTGCATGGTCCTGTATTTTTGTGTCCTCTCTTTACTTGACATTTCTGCCTGACACAGACACAAAATTGCATCTTTTAATATGGAAAGCATGGCAAACATGGTGAACATGGTTAAATTAAGTATAAAATCGAAAAGGAATACATTAGTTGTATGGGTAATTTAATGTTCACCATTAAATTCATTCAATATGTTTTGAATATTTATTTATTTATCCTTAAAAAATATAATATTATGTGACATATATCATATAGTGTGACTTAAAAAAACTGTCACACCATATGATACAGTGTCACACCATATGACGTTTTGTTCAGTTAAGCTAATCTAAAAGGAATAAAATCGAAAAGGAATACATTAATTGTATGGGTAATTTAATGTTCACCATTAAATTCATTCAATATGTTTTGAATATTTATTTATTTATCCTTAAAAAATATGTATGTAATATTGTGTGACATATATCATATAGTGTGACTTAAAAAAACTGTCACACCATATGACGTTTTGTTCAGTTAAGCTAATCTCTTGGTTAGCTAAAAACATCTAGCTTATAGGCCTATGTCACACTTCCTGCTTCCGGAACGCGGAGTAGGGATACAGAACTTCCGGTTAACAGTATTTCTCAATAAGGATTTAGATTATCAGCCATAATGTCTAAACCATCCGAGGTAGACTGACCACGAGCTATGAGGTTGTGAAACAAAGGTTTTTGCTCCTGTAGAAGCTATAAGTTCGTATGAAATCAACCTTGTTTTAAGAAAAACGTGTTTTATCCGTGATCTTAGTGATGCACCGATGTGAAAATTGTGGCCGATACGATAACCGATATTAATATTGCTGTTATGGCCGATACCGATATTTACCGATGTCGATATCTCTGTATAGAAAACACATTTTTATGATAATCAAATAAAGAGCTATTTTCCAAAACATTTTTTTTTTTTTACTTTTGTAATTTATTTTCAAATGACTGATATTGGGCACCTTTGCCTGTGTGCAAAATATGTCATCAGATTTTCAGAAGAAAAAAAATATTTATATAAAAATACATTTTTATAAAGGATACAAGTGTGTCCTGAATTCACACTATGAATAAGCCAACCCTGAGTATTCTCAATAAACATCTAACTCACTTAAGACCAAGTCCCTGTATTCTGTACAAAAGTTCAAAACTTTAAAGTACAGTACTGTGCTACTAAGGCAAGAGACCTTAACTTCTATTTTATAGCACAATGTTATGATAACACTTAAAATGTAAGCAATATTAACCCTATTAGACTCACTATGATAAAAATGGCTTCACATGTACAAGAAGTTGAAGTAGTAAGAATATTTGGAATGTCCTGTATGAACAAAATGACGGAGTATGTTTTTGTTTCCACTGTTCGATCGCGCTCGCGCCTCTCTCTCTCACTCACGCGCCGCACATACACACACACACACACACACACACAACATATTCCAGCATTGCGATATTGACGTAGCTCGCAGCCTATTCATTATAGTCACAGAGCTTCAGAGCTAAGGCAGGGCTACAGATTAGGTGTCCCTAAAGAACTGTATCTAGTAGTTCCGCATTGTAATGGGTTTGCTTTCTCGTCGGTTGTTTGACATGGATTTTAACCAGGGTTCAACAAAAGGTAGGCTCTAAATGACAACATTCCTGCTGCTGGTGTATAATGGGTGTGTCGTTGCGGCTCCAACCGACCTACTCGCGTAGTTTTCAGTCAGTGGACTGTCATTGAAAGGCGAGAGGTAGCATTTTATTTCAGTTGTAGCTTAACGTTACATGTAGCGTTGTATTACGGGCTGTGAATTAAGATATCCTACAAGCCTGCTCTAATGCAACGCTTGTTACTAGATAAGTTGTTGATTATGGCTCGAAACGTGTTTGTGTCTAGTTTGTGAAGTAGCATCGCTAGCTAAAGGCTACCGCTAGCTATTACTGGATTTTAAAGATTATCTTTTTTATGCACCCGTGTCGTGTGTCATTCTTACCTTGATCATTTTCATTTTCAACATAATTTTCCCCCGAGAGTATGCCATTATTCAATAATCTAAACAAAAGCAATCACTGTGAAACATGTAACTTACGTGTGTGTCTGAGTTGATTTGCTACATCATAACCCCGTAACTCCAGCGCGACAATACTTTGATGGTCGGTCAGAACAAGGCAGAGTGCCGTAACTTACGCCTCCAGCACGTGCTTCAGCACATTATGTGTGTAATGTATGCGCTAGTGCAAAAACAAACATCTCCGCCCCCACATAAGCCTACACACACGTCAAATACACAAGAATGATTATCGGCCTGTTCACATCGGCCCTATTTTGACATCGGAACGATACCGATGTGTAAAAAATTGACCATATCGGCCGATATTATATCGGCGGCCGATATATCGTGCATCACTACGCGATCTTATGAAAAAAAACTACACTACCCACAATCCTAAGCGTAGCAGCAACGTCTGGTGATTGGTCCAACTCGCTGTTACCATAGAAACGTTTACTCTTCTGGCAAACGGCAGGCTACACCCGCAGCTGTTGTTGTAGTGTACCGGGTTGCTCTGCATCAGGACGTAGACAGCCATACCTCAGCTTTCACGCTTTCCCACTTGAGAGTTTTCATTTACCATCCGAACAACATCGCCATATGTGACTTCAGGCAGGTTGCGGAGAGATTTATTCCAGTGGTATCTATGGGACTCCGCCATTGTAAAAAGCTAACCGGAAGAGTCGTATCCCTACTAAAAGATGAACTTCTGGTCTTCAATTTTTTCGTGACATAGGCCTATAATTAGCATGTAAATTGCCACATGGCAGCAATGATTTCTAAGAAGTAATAAGTACAATTTGTAAAAAAAAAATTTTAATTTTTATGTAAATAATGGAACCCGATCTCATGAAAGTGCGTATCTATACAACGAATGTTATTTCTGGTGCCATTTATACTCAAAAAATAGTTTTCGCGTGCATATGCTACGCAGTTTTCGCGTGCATATGATACGCACTTTATGGCGTGTAATACGCACGCACTCCCCACCCCTAATCCTAATCAAGGGGTTTTCAGTGCATAGCATATGCACGCTAAAACCATTTTTGGCGTATAATTGGCACGAGAAATAACATTTGTGGTATAGATATGCACTTTCATGAGATTGTGTTGAAATAATGTCACACCATAAGACACAAAACATTGACCACTAGTGAGCATATTAGATACAAAGCTTTTTAATTAAAAAGTCAGAACTCAATTCTTGACCTTTCAAACCACTCCAGAGATGACACTGCAACTTTCTGGTTGAGTGTGGACCTCGTCATCATAATGATGTCCGAATTATTCCCAGTTCAAAATATAGATTGCAGTGTCACACCATATGATGCCCATTTTACGGACAAAATGTATTTGGCCAGAACTTGCTTTAAAATCATGCACAGACATCAACACTTTCTGTGTCCATTAAAAATTCCAAATTCTGTTACTTAAACTGTAAATCTATCAATTATTTATACTTGGCTGAGACCCGGACAGTCACACCATATTACAATTTTGATGTTTAGATAAAAATTTGACGTTGAGGTCTACACCAACTACAGCTATGGTATGCTGTAATAATATCTTGTCAGAGGAAAAACATAAAGGTACATATTTTTAACAAATACCCATTTTTATTAGTATATGACATCATGGACAGGTAGAATTTCATGTCATGGCATCCACCCCGGTGCTGTGTAAACAGCTTATCTGCCAACGACGGGTGCACCATTAGGTAGTAGGCCTCAACAGGCCTCCTTGAATGGGCAGTCCACAAGAGAGCTTGGGAGCTTACCTCAGTTGGTTGGCCTTAGTAGTTCGGGCAGTAGACTCACTGATGAGAAGTAGGCCTTAAACAGGCCTCCTCAGAAGGGAGTCCTAACGTTGTGGGACATACATTATAGCTACGACCAGGTGGCTAGCCTTATTAGGCCTCCTGTGCCTCAATATTTGTGTTGGTGTAGTATGGTTCCCAACAGTATGTCTGTAGCAGAATAGACTGGCTATCAGCTAGTAGGCCCAACCAGGCCTCACTGATGGTGAGTCCCCGGCAGTATGATTTTGGCTGACAGCACTGACTTCAGGCCTAGTAGGCCTCTCAATCTTCTAATGGCGCTTTTCCACTACATGGTACGGTACGGTTCGGTTCGGTACGGTTCGACTCGGAGCGGAACGGTTCGGCTCGCTTCGCTTTTCCACTGCGTGGTACGACTCGACTCGGTACGGCACGGTTCGATTCGCTTTAGCTCGGTTGCTTTTCCACCGCAGTTAGTACCCCTTCAAAGTGGGTGGGACTGATCGTTATTTGCACCGCCTCTACTGCCATGACATCATCGTAAACGCGCCACATTTCAAACGCACAACACAGGAACAATGGAGCCTATCGAGGGGATGGTGTTCCTGATTCTCGGCATGTGGATGTTTTTAACTGCAAGACGGAGAAATGTGTTTAAAATGAGGCTGATGGCAGCAAAACAAGATACTGCTAAAAAAAAACAAAAGAGTCTGGGAACTCTTACAACGAAGCGCAGATGACGACATCACTCGGTTTGCCCGACGGCGCACTAGGGTAAGCTAATCTTGTTTAGGGTCTCAATAGCTATATTGTCACAAAGCATATTATGAATTTAGCTGGCAATATTATGTATTAAGAAGTGTAATCTGTGTATTTCAGATGTATCATATTTCGCAAAGTCGCCGCCACAGACCATCTGTTTGGACGTTTAACAGAGCTTCTGAGTGGTGGGATGTGATTGTTCCTGGTTTTACAAACACGCAGTGGTTGGAGAACTTTAGAATGTCGGAAGAAACGTTTATCCATTTGTGCAACAAACTGCGTCCTGCGATGGAGCGACTGGACACAAACTTCCGCGTCTGTGTACCTCTAAAGAAGAGAGTAGCCATTGCACTGTGGAAGCTTGCAACTGGCTCTGAGTACAGAAGTGTTGGACATCTTTTTGGAGCAAGCATTTCAACTGCGTTTCGGTGTGTTCAGGAGTTCTGTGCTGCAGCAGAGACGTTGTTGGTACCTGAACAAATTCGTTTTCCAAATCAGGAGAGGTTTAAAGAAATGGCTGCCTACGTTGAGAACAGATGGGGACTCCCACAGTGTATTGGTGCTATTGATGGATCACACATACCCATAATAGCACCACAAGACTATCACTGTGACTATTTCAACCGTAAAGGCTGGCACTCCATCATCCTTCAAGGTGTTGTGGATGGGAAGGGACTTTTCTGGAATGTTTTCACAGGACTGCCTGGAAGCCTGCATGATGCTCGGGTTTTGAGACTGTCCACGCTGTGGGAGGTGGCAAGCCGTGGAAACCACATACCAGCCAGCACCAAAAACATTGATGGGGTGAATGTTGGCTACTACATCCTTGGAGACTCTGCCTATCCCTTGCAGAACTGGCTCTTAAAACCATTCATTGACACTGGACGGCTGACAGCGGAACAACGGGTCTACAACACGAAAATATCCAGAGCACGTGTAGTGGTTGAAAATGCTTTTGGAAGATTAAAAGGAAGATGGTGTTGCCTTATGAAAAGAAATGACTGTTCGGTCGACCTTGTGAAATCTATGGTGCTGACATGCTGTGCTCTACATAACCTTTGTGAGAGTCATGGAGAGGCCTATGAGAGTGCATGGGATCCACCTTCAGCAGCAGAACCTGTGCTGGCACTGCCACAGCCTGTAGAGGAGGAGGGCAGGGATGTCCGTGAGGCTCTGATGCGTTACTTGAACAGTTGACTATGTCTGTTCTGTAAAGTGTGTGGTCAATAAACTTTTGTGCAGTATTTGAAAATGTTTCCCTTGCATATTTCTTAACCCCTTTCACGGAAAAGATCACACATTATTTTAGTAAAACATTTCACCACTCGTTAAAACATTACACTCTTACTTGATCTGGAAAAACTGTCCCTCATTATAAAGGTTTAAGACTCCAGCTTTGATATTTGACCACTTTTATGATAAATCTGCTTTGCAGTGACATTAAATTCTTAATTTATTCCAGGAGTGCAAAATTATTAATTTGTAACATTTGATATTTTGAATAGGAATCATCACTCATAATGCAGTCAATCATGTTTTCTCAGGTTTATGTGTGTTCACTTACATGCAATATACAGCATCTGGAGAAATAATTATCACGTTTTTTAAATATTTTATCATACAGAATAATATTTCTATTAGTTTTATGTCATAACACTATTTTAAACCGTGGCCGGAATCTGATACAAATACTCGATGGTGGTTTAAAGTGAGTTTTAAGTAAAAGTGTATTATTAATATTTTATATTGTGTAAATGTAGCTTGCTGATACCTGTTGCTTTAATCCACCTGCTGGAAAAGCTATTCTATTACATAATTCAATTTGTTAAAAGAATTCACATAAGGTCCCAAAAATATGTATAAGGTCCCAAAAATATGTATATATTTTGTTTTTTAACAAGACTTAAAATAATAGGTGGATTTTGCATGTATAGTAGGATGACATGGGTGTCGATGGCTAAGCATAATGCCAGAATAAAGGCTATAATGGCTGAATTCAAACAAAAGAATAACGATAAAAGAATAATGAAGATTAAGTCTCATACCGGCAGAGGTGTGAAAGGTATGTCAATTGACTACAATAAAGCATGAATGGGACAGTTCTCCTCACCCGACATTAGTCAATAGACTGTAAATGGGTGTCTACAGGGCAATAAAATATTTGATAAGAATCTAATCAGCCTTCTCTTAAAAAAACTCCCCATATATACTCCACAGCATGGATAATTTTAAAGATATCTTCAGATTTAAAATGGAGCAGGAACCCACTTCCTGCTCCATGCTTCCTTGAGCTTATATATCTCAATATTAATAACAGTCTGAGTAATTCTGAGTCTTGAACTGTAAACTCTTACTTCTAGACTTGGCTTTCTTAATATATGTTGGTTATGTCTCCATTCAGAATAGACTTTATTCAAGTGGGGCATACATGACACCCAGAATAAAAAGGTTGCTGCTCATAAGTCACAGCAACCCCTTTTTTATTTTGGGTGTCATGTATGCCCCTCTTGAATATAGTCTATTCTGAATTTCAAAGGTATAATTAGCTATATTACATGCTCATGAAATATTAAAGCATTAAAAAGGAAAGTACACGTTTAACGAGTAAATTTTATTGAAGAAAAATGTAAACAGATCAAACTTCAAACAAAGTGCAAATATATTTACTGCAAAAATAAAATATATAAAGACATATATAAACATAAATTTAAAAGTAAAAAATGTACACCAAGCGAACTTGACATTTTGTGCAAATGTATGTAGTGCAAAAAAATAAATATATATAAAATATAAAGACGACATATATAAACACAAATTTAAAAGAAAAAATTGTACACTAAGCAAACTTTAAACGTCGTGCACAAACGTATTATACAAAAAAATTCACAGAAAAACAAGTTAAAAAATAACTATTTCTATGAAGTATGCACTAGAGAGGTTTTAGTCGGGCAGAGAGGTCTGTTGTTGCCGGCCACTCATCGCCTGTACAAGCATCCCCATGACGTTGAGAAAGGCTTGATTGAATGCAGCCGTTTGTGCATTTTCCTCCGTCCTTAAGGCCGCTTCCTGCTCCCTCGCTTGCCGGGCCTCATCGATTGCCATCTGCAAATGGAGCTCCCTCTGTGCCCGGTTCAGTTCCTGCTGTTGAATATCAGCCACCTGCATCTCTCTTAAAACAGCTAGATGCTCCTGATGGTGCATGCTCCTTTTCCTCTTGCCTAGATACAAAGGAAGAACAGTTATAATTATGATTTTTTTTCTAAAGGTAAAAAAAAAAAAAAAAAGGAGAGTAAAAATAAAGCTAAAATCACATATCAATTAATTTATGAAATAACTGTTCATTAACAACCCTTACATGATCTACAGTGTGAACTAATCACAAAGTTACAGTAGCTAGCAATAATGTATTTATGGTAAGCAACAGGATTTCATGATATATCCAATTTTATTGCAGGCATTCAAATCGACATAAGAAAAGGATTAGCTAAGCTTAGTCTAGATATATGATTTGTAACAGAAAGTGTTTTAGTCATATTTAGTCATATTTCATACCTGGTACCACACGCTCTGGTGTCCTGCTGGTGCTGGAGGTTGCTGGTGTTGGCGGTCGTGCTGGTGGCGAAGCTGCGATCACCATTTGGGACGTTGAGGCATCACTGCACGGAGAAAGTGCTAACGAGTCAATCGTAGACAATGCATCTGAAACAAAAAGTTACACAAATTGTTGCAACACAAATCAAACTAGCAAAAATAACAAATCCAGAACATTTAAATAATTAAATAGTCATAGATGTATAAAAAAATCAAAATAAAAACTTTACAGTAGATGGTCAATAAAGTGAAGCTTTCAAACTTAATATATTGTTAACATAACACAACGTACCATCATCGAATGTGTTGTCTAACAACGAGGTGGCCGAGTCCAGGGCACCCTCTCTCCCATTGCTCGCAGGTCGTCTTCCGTAGATAGCGTCCATTTGGTCGAACCACTTCCACGTTCTCCTGTTCGCACCACTCCGGCCGTTGTGATCCTTTATGGTTCTATAGTCACTCTTAAGTTTTTTTAATTTGTCCCTACACTGTTTGTAGGTCCGGTAATAGCCGTGTGTGGCTAAGAGCTGAGCTACTTCTTGGAACACTTTTTCATTCCGTTTTGCCCCATCCAGCTCTCGCTGGATCCGCTCCTCGGCAACCAACGAGAGGAACGTCTGCACCTCGTCCACTGACCACGATTCAGCCATTTTTTTTTAAAAGTTTTGATCTCTTTTTTCTTTCCAAGAAAGTAAAAAACAGATGCTACCGCGTTGGCTGTTGTCTACTGGTTATTTAAATCTAGCGGGTTTAGTGTCTCGTGTCGCAAATCCAATGACGCTGGTAGTGACGATTCTGTCTGACCAATCAGTGATCTGCAGTGCTTTTACGTCACATTTTAGTACCGGTATGGTACGCTTGGAACCTCAACAGACCAGGTACCATTTAAAACGAGCCGAAGCGAGCCGTACCGTACCGTACCATGCAGTGGAAAAGCACCACAAGTGAGCCGTACCGAACCGAACCGTACCGTACCATGCAGTGGAAAAGCGCCAAAGCGTGCCGTACCGAACCGAACCGTACCGTACCATGCAGTGGAAAAGCGCCATAAGTGAGTATTGAGTGATGGGGTACAGGGTTTCCGTTGTCCGGTAATTACCGGACATTGGCCGGTAAAAAAATGAGATGTCCGACAAAATTAAATCTCTCCGGTCAAATTGTCCGATTAAAATTGCCTAATAATCCCGCCCCCCTAACACAATCTGAATTTGAGAATAAGCCTAAAATGTATAAGGCAAAAATACACCGATCTTTGGCTATGTTATTAAGGAACAGGCTCTACCGTTTGAAAGTTATATGAAACAACATCGCATGCTGCATTTCAAATAAAGCGCACGCCTAAAACGGCTGTAATATAGACCTAAACAACGAACGATTGAGTGAGACGTTTCAAATATGTCCAGGCCCAGGCAGACTAGCCTTGAAAGCTTTTATCAGAGGCCAGGCGATGGTGAATCAGGAACATCTCATTATAGCCTAGTGGTTCTAATCCGCGCACTGGTACAGTTTTTTTTTCTCTCATCAAAACTGAATAGCCTATGTTCATCAGTGGTTAGTCTATATCAAGCAGGGACTTGCATTTTATTCTGTGATTTCACCGGAATGAACAGAGTCTCCGCAACGGCGATAGATTGAAACGCGCGTCCGAGTGAAGATTGCGCAACTCGCGCAGCGCGTCGTCCATGCAACTGATAGCAGTGGACACGAGCGCTCAGCTTGATTTCAAAATCAACAGATTTTAGCGCTAGATCTCTTATTTAATAACGAACTAAATGAATGATCTGATTTTATTTATTTGTATTAGGTACATCCGTGCTTCAATGTTTCAAAAAGTGAATGTGTGTGAAACCGCATTAAAAAACAAAACAATTGGCGTTGATTGACACCAATCGGACGTTCATTTTTTTTTCCGTCTATTTGAAAGTTAAGCTAATAATAACATGTTGCATTCTATACGGCCTGATTATGTCATTTTTTAAGTTACATAGACTGCCTCCAGTTTTCCTAAACTTGACTAATTAAGAGGCGATATTTGACCGGCATATCATAAAAATGTCCGTAAAACGAAACCTCTGCCGGTCACTTTGACCGGCACCATTTTTTTCTAGCGGAAACTCTGATGGGGTATACAAACAGTGGTGTTTATGGTCTTGGCCTCCCTGACCCTGAGCCCCATTATGGGGTGCTCGACTGTTAATTCGCTGGCCAATCAGACAATTGGCTTCAGTGGGCCTCTCTGGAGGCTAGCCCCGATTATGATCAGCCGAATAGGATTGACCACTGTCAGACCACTGTAATATATTAAAATGTATGTATTATTATTAATAATAAAATATCTGTAAAATATTTTAAATACTACTCTTCGTATACTCCTGTCTTTAATGGTGGACACTGTTTCCTGTTTTCCTGTCGACAAGGGCCGAACTCTTCCTGTTTAGCAATTAAAATTCACAGACTTCATTGCCAAATGTCTGAACTTTCTATGACATTGGAAGCCTTTGGGTTTTGGCTAGAATAATCACCTATTTTTGGCTTGAGGCTATAGACCACACTTCATAGGGATGGAGAATCCAGTCTGGCAGTCAGAGAAACTAGTGTCAGGACATTTTATTCAGTCACACGTTTTACCAGCCAGAATTCAGATCATGTTTTGGTTCAGGTGTTATGAGACCACAATCCAAAAGCCTTAGGGAGAAAAGGAAGTCTCACATGTTGCAGTATACGGATATCAGATTTTTTCTGTCTCTGTGTGCAAGGTGGATGTTGAATTTATAATAATGATAAAAAAAACAGCAATACTGCTATTCAGGTAGTGTGCTGCTGTCATTTATACAATTTCTACATCCTATTACTTACAACATTCTATGCATCTCCCCATTTTTTGAACGATTTCCAATTATTCTATATACTTAAAAATTGTCTATGATTGGTATCTTTGTATTTTTACATGATTTTGGGTCACTTTAGGCTTTGACTTATTCATATTGCCAGCTTGCCTTGTGCTAGACATTGTGTGGGCTCTGGTAGTCAGATTGGAAGAGAAACACTGAGAGCATCTCCAGGATGAGTGGGAGGGTAAGGCACTTGCACCTTGCAGTTTCTTCTCTTTCGGAAAACAAATAAAAGATTAAGTAAGCACAGTATGTAATCTTTACTATTTGCACTGCATTCACAGCTTCAGGAGAGCAAATTGAATTTCCCCACAAGTTTCCAGGAATGATAAGTAGTCAAGAGGTGAATCTAGGTATTTAATACTTTTTTTGTTCTAGATATAGAACCGTATTATAGAGTCTCATTTGCAGAATAGATTACTTAGATGAGTTAGACTGCATTGTTTGCTTCCCAACTCAGTTTCTTCCACTTGATATTTACATTGTAATGTAATTAATTAATTAATTGAGGAGTTTTGCCAAGAAACTATGAGCAGTGAAGGAATGTTATAATTTGAAAGTTTGAAATGAACCCACTACCATATTTCTGATAGTATTGCTATACTTTGCTATGTACTTCCTAAGTTTTTGCTAGGGCGTTTTCCTGGTCCAAATCGAAAAAAAGCACCAAACCACGATTCATGTCCATAACACAAATGGTGAACTTTTTCTTTTTAGAACAAGAAAAAACATGAAGAATAATAATAGTGATGCTTTGCTTCAAGTGCCACTAAAAAGTGACTTCAGACTGAAAAACGCATTCTGTTCTACCAGAAAGACTCGGGAGATATAATGATGTAACAAAGTATTAATTTATTGCCAGCCCAGCAAGCAATTATTTATAAAGTTCTTTGGCGTAGGCCCCGTCTGTAGTTCATAAATCCGAGGGTAGCGGATCTGCATTTCTTGCCTGAAGACGAAGGCAGGGGCGCAGCTGACCACTCTGGGAGGTATGGACAGGACCATCCTGGTGGTGGTGGGGAGGGTGGAGGTAGTTGTCGCGTCAACATCTGCGAACTCAAACGTGTGTAAGTACCAACCTTTTATACAGCAGGTATAAGGATGTGATTGGATAGATGTGAAGGTAATAAGTGACGTAGTAATTAAGTCTTCCTGGCAGAACTTAAGCTAAAGCTTTAATTTTCCTCTGATTTCATTTGAAAATATTCTATTGCTACACTACCAATTGCACAACATTCAAAATATTAATGTTTTGGTCACCTAAGACACAAAGAGATCATCATTCTTTCACATATGAGGAAGCAAGCATTTATGTGCATACATGTAATCACTCTTTAGACAACTATTCAATCAGAGTAAGTTTGTGTACTTTGTTTGGCTGGCCTCTAATTCAGGAATTGCAGCTTGTCAGAGTCACCCTGACATTCACTGTAAGCATCATGCCAGTTTCTACAATAGAGAAATCCTTTTTAATGGATCAGCTTTCTTTGTGCCATTGAGTGTGTGCGCTGTGCCTACAGCAGCAAGGGTACTTTGTTTAAAACATCTATTTAAACTTATATTTTAAAGGGAAGAAAAACAAAGCATTTCCGTGAATAACAATGTAAGCTGTCCTGTATATGTTTTCATTTATTGCCAGCAATGAGAAAATCTTGGCTCAGCAATTCAGTGCTTTGTTTAGGAGCTAGGGAAAATAAATTAAATTAAATGAAAGGAATTGTCGTTATAGAAAGGGATTGAGTGATTTACAGTATAATGATCATCATATTTTCTGCCAATATAAATTTGGTTCGAAACAGGTGTACAAAGCAAAAACATAAGCAAAAGATGCTGTTGAGGTATAACACATAAATTAAATGGTTTTGTGAATACCTAGTCTTTTATTAAGACTTACAGTGATTGGAAACCAGTAATTTGACCAATGTATACCTGCAATGTTTTTTTTTTTTAGTTTGCTTAGAGGATTTTGTATGGTATAGCCTACTGGTTAAAACTGGTCAAAAGTTTTCTTTCTGTAATCTAATTTAGGATATTGAATGAAAAAAGTAGGACAGGACTTGTTTGCTGGAAATGATTGGAAAATGAAAAATACCATTATGTACCACCAGAGAGTATTTGTCATGTACGATGAAAAAGAAATAGTTTTAGATGCAGAACAAGTTATTTGTTGATTTCATAACCTTTTTATACTGTAGGCCTACATCATGATGAGAAGTAAACTTGACAGGTCCTGCTAACCGTATGAAATGGCCTCAGCTTTTTGACTGAATTAAAAACATTTTTTTAAAGATATTCCAAGATTCATGGATAAAAACAAAAAATCATGTTTTTTTGGAAATGTTCAGGATATTGTATTTAGTCTCTCTGTGTATGAGGCGCCACGTAGGATTTAAATCAAACTTCGCTTATCAATACATACATAACACAGGTGCATATACACCTATAAAGTACTCGCATATACATGTATACTATTGGATGTTCAAAATACATATATGAAATACACGTGCACACTAATATGAAATCCATACCAATACATATTATGTTAGTAATGAATGCATATACACTTGTGAATAACTTGCATATCCATATAAACTTGACGCACGCATACACCTATAAATACCCGCATATACAGGTCCTTCTAAAAAAATTAGCATATTGTGATAAAGTTCATTATTTTCCATAATGTAATGATAAAAATTAAACTTTCATATATTTTAGATTCATTGCACACCAACTGAAATATTTCAGGTCTTTTATTGTTTTAATACTGATGATTTTGGCATACAGCTCATGAAAACCCAAAATTCCTATCTCAAAAAATTAGCATATCATGACAAGGGTCTCTAAACGAGCTATTAACCTAATCATCTGAATCAACTAATTAACTCTAAACACCTGCAAAAGATTCCTGAGGCTTTTAAAAACTCCCAGCCTGTTTCATTACTCAAAACCGCAATCATGGGTAAGACTGCCGACCTGACTGCTGTCCAGAAGGCCATCATTGACACCCTCAAGCAAGAGGGTAAGACACAGAAAGAAATTTCTGAACAAATAGGCTGTTCCCAGAGTGCTGTATCAAGGCACCTCAGTGGGAAGTCTGTGGGAAGGAAAAAGTGGGGCAAAAACGCTGCACAACGAGAAGAGGTGACCGGACCCTGAGGAAGATTGTGGAGAAGGACCGATTCCAGACCTTGGGGGACCTGCGGAAGCAGTGGACTGAGTCTGGAGTAGAAACATCCAGAGCCACCGTGCACAGGCGTGTGCAGGAAATGGGTTACAGGTGCCGCATTCCCCAGGTCAAGCCACTTTTGAACCAGAAACAGCGGCAGAAGCGCCTGACCTGGGCTACAGAGAAGCAGCACTGGACTGTTGCTCAGTGGTCCAAAGTACTTTTTTCGGATGAAAGCAAATTTTGCATGTCATTCGGAAATCAAGGTGCCAGAGTCAGGAAGACTGGGGAGAAGGAAATGCCAAAATGCCTGAAGTCCAGTGTAAAGTACCCACAGTCAGTGATGGTCTGGGGTGCCATGTCAGCTGCTGGTGTTGGTCCACTGGGTTTTATCAAGGGCAGGGTCAATGCAGCTAGCTATCAGGAGATTTTGGAGCACTTCATGCTTCCATCTGCTGAAAAGCTTTATGGAGATGAAGATTTCATTTTTCAGCATGACCTGGCACCTGCTCACAGTGCCAAAACCACTGGTAAATGGTTTACTGACCATGGTATTACTGTGCTCAATTGGCCTGCCAACTCTCCTGACCTGAACCCCATAGAGAATCTGTGGGATATTGTGAAGAGAAAGTTGAGAGGCGCAAGACCCAACACTCTGGATGAGCTTAAGGCCGCTATCGAAGCATCCTGTGCCTCCATAACACCTTAGCAGTGCCACAGGCTGATTGCCTCCATGCCACGCCGCATTGAAGCAGTCATTTCTGCAAAAGGATTCCCGACCAAGTATTGAGTGCATAACTGAACATAATTATTTGAAGGTTGACTTTTTTTTGTATTAAAAACACTTCTTTTATTGGTCGGATGAAATATGCTAATTTTTTGAGATAGGAATTTTGGGTTTTCATGAGCTGTATGCCAAAATCATCAGTATTAAAACAATAAAAGACCTGAAATATTTCAGTTGGTGTGCAATGAATCTAAAATATATGAAAGTTTAATTTTTATCATTACATTATGGAAAATAATTAACTTTATCACAATATGCAAATTTTTTGAGAAGGACCTGTACATATAAACTTCCATGCATATACACCTATAAACACTCGCATATACATATAAACTTCCATGCATATACACCTATAAACACTCGCACATACATATAAACTTCCATGCATATACACCTATAAACACTCGCACATACATATAAACTTCCATGCATATACACATATAAACACTCGCACATGCATATACACTTCCATGCATATACACCTATAAACACTCGCACATAGGGTAGACTGGGTACAGTTGAGACACTTTTTGCATTTTGATTTTTCACACAAAAATAGATAATGAAAAGAAGTGAATTTCTACATGACATTTCATTAACTTATAGACTAAGATATTATCAATCAATAATACCCATAAGTAGTTTATATTTTCCACAATTAGCTCATAAAGATAAGGTGCTTTTTGTCTCAACTTTGTCTCAACTGTACCCATATGTGGTACAGTTGAGACACCCATTTTTAATGATGTAAAGGTAACTAAATGTTCATTGCAAATATAATAAATAAAGACAAACAAAGAAAAAAAAACTATTGGGCAACATGTTTATTTATTCATCCATTTAAATTCATTAATTTTATTTAAATTAGCACTGGTTAAAATATATAAAACAGGAACAATATATTTAATATATTTATTAATAATACACAGTTTAAATATCACAAAAATCAAATTTTGTTTTCATTTGCGTCCTATGCTGGCTAATTACGACGTTAAACCTGTTATAATAACACTGAAAAACTAAACAGTGTGTTTCCTAATAGAAATCTATCGCGGGTACAGTTGAGACAGTGTGTCTCAACTGTACCCTGATGGCCACCTCGCGCATTTCTCTAGATTTTGCAGTGACCATGCATGACACAATACCATGAAATATGCCCGTTTTTAGGGCACAGAATAACGTTTGTGATTATACCAGTTACGTTTAACAGTCACATAAGGATAATAAGCTATTCATTGTGGAGTGTGCATGGTGAAGTGAACGTACCTTAGAAAAAAAACTTTTGCCGATATCTTCGGATCGGAGATGCGTCCATTGTTCAAATTTCCCACGATCAAAGAGGACACTAATATGCATGTGCACAGCAAAAATCACAACTTGTGCTTGCTGTGCATGCAAGTTATTTAAGGTGTCTCAACTGTACCTATGTCTCAACTGTACCCAGTCTACCCTACACATACACTTGCTGCACGCAGACACACCTATAAACACTCGCACATACACTTCCATGCATATATGCTTTCTGTATATATGTATATGCAAGTGATTTCATATGTGAATGTGCGTGAACTTTTCAGTGCAAACGGAAGGCATTTCAGTGTAACCGAAAGTCATTTGTGTGTAACCTGTCTCTTTTGCGCATTTGCAATCATAAGCTGTGTCCCAATGTGAAGGCTGCATCCTCCGGAGGCCGCGGACTTCGAAGGATGCAGCCTATTCATCCTTCGAAGGACGCACCATGTAGGATTTCCTAATTCAGCAACCAGGTGTTCCCGATTACCGCTCCTAGCGCCAAGCAACGGTGCGAGAGTAAAGCTGCCATCCTGATCATTCATTTGTTATAATTGAATAAACAGCTATGGATCCAGAATTGGCTATTGTCATTTTTTTGTTTTATATTTTACTGGAGGACATGTGAGGATGTTTCAGTCATGCATTTTCGGCTTTAATAGCCAAGATCATGGCCAGAGCTGGTTTGGTGCGTCCCAATTCAGAAGCTGCTTCATGAATTGCCAGATTACACTTTCGACTGTTCAAGTATTGGGTGTTAATTTACGTAAATAATGTAATGAAAAGAAAGGAAAACATAGGCCTACATAGGCATATAAAGGTTCAAATGTTCACTTATGTCTTACCTTGATTCGATTTTGTAGGCTATTGTATTATTTTTATTATGTAGCATAAATGGACAATATAAATGATGAATGTGGTATATATATATTTCAACCCCGTATTATGGAGGGAAAAAACCCTCCATCTGTGGGAAAAACGTACTCGGTTACTAACGTAACCTCGGTTCTCTCTAGAGAGGGAACGAGTACTGCGTAATATCTTACGCTATGGGGAAAACCTCTTTTCCACGAGATATTGAAGCAAAAAATTATCCTTAATTTTGAATTAATGTAAAACGCTGTGCAGCAGCATGCAGATATAGGCAGGACGGCTCGCGCGCCTATTGGCTGCCCTGCGGCAAACAGCAGCAGCCTATCGAGAGAGGTGCTGCGTGACATAATCCTATGGGGGCATTTCGCGCCCATTTCGTCACGTCCAGCCAGAAAAGGGCGCAATTTCGCCCTATAAATATAGCTCGATAAGGCTGGTACACTGGTTTTCATCGCCGAAGCGAACCAGAGCTGTGTATGCACGGCAAGATACGCAGTACTCGTTCCCTCTCTAGAGAGAACCGAGGTTACGTTAGTAACCGAGTACGTTCTCTTACGAGAGTATCTCTCGTACTGCGTAATATCTTACGCTATGGGGAACACAATGCAAAACGCCGTGCGTACTGGGATCCGACACCAAAGTCCCAAGGGCAGTAGCCCGGGGCTCATGTAGTGCATAATCACCATAGACTCACAGAGAGTCGGAGAAGAGAGGCTGCAAGCATCATTCCCCATGAAATAGCATCCTATAGGGGCTAGTTATGTTAATAGTGTTTCATACAGACAGGGTGAACGTGTTCAGCCTGAACTGGTTAAGATTACGGCTTATTCAACACCCATCGAGCCGTGTTATCGCTCAGTGAGCGATGCACAAGCAAAACTCAGCATCTGGGCCGGCACAGCGGGGCAGATAACACTGAATTCTATACCGACAGAAGCTTGGCTTGTAAGTCGGGAACTTCTAGGTTATAAAACCTTATAAATGTAGACGGCGAGGCCCAGCCCGCAGCCGTACAGATATCTTGCAAGGTAACGCCACTATACCATGCCCACGACGAGGCCACGCCTCTCGTGGAGTGCGCTCTGACACCCAAAGGACACTGCAGGCCCTTAGAAGTGTAAGCCAGTGCTATGGCATCGACTATCCATCTGGATAGGCTCTGTTTTGATGCGGCCAGTCTCTTGGAACGTCCGCCAAACAAAACGAAGAGCTGCTCGGTCTGCCTGAAGGCAGACGAGCGGGACACATAAGCTCTCAGTGCCCTGACAGGGCAAAGGAGACTCGCATCCTCCTCCTCATCTTGAACCGAGAGAGCACACAGGGAAATCACCTGGGCTCTGAACGGTGTGTTGAGGGATTTGGGCACGTACCCGTGCCTCGGTTTGAGTATGACTTTTGAGTCATTAGGCCCAAACTCCATACATGATGCGCTTACTGAAAGCGCTTGTAAGTCCCCTATGCGCTTCACTGAAGCGAGAGCCAAAAGAAACACCATTTTGAAAGACAGATGCTTCATGTCTGACAAATGGATTGGCTCGAACGGGGCACCTTTCATGGCTTCCAAAACCGTAGAAAGGTCCCACACCGGGACTGAAGGAGGTCTAGGAGGGTTCAACCTCCGAGCTCCCTTGAGGAATCGCACGACTAGGTCGTTCTTCCCCAGTGACTGGCCAGACACAGGTTTTGTAAACGCTGCTATAGCCGCCACGTACACTTTGAGCGTGGATCGGGTTCTGCCCTTATCCAGCAGCTCTTGAAGGAAGGAAAGCACTTCCGTGACCCCGCAGTCTACGGGTGAAAAGCCCTGAGCTTGACACCAGGCAGAGAACACAGACCATTTCTAGGAGTAGAGCCGTCTTGTAGACGGGGCCCTTGCCTGCGTGATCGTGTTTAGCACTCCCTCCGGGAGGATAGCGGGTACCAGTTGATGGCCCATGCGTGCAGGGACCATTGCTGGGGGCGAGGATGCCAAATCGAGCCCTTGGCCTGGGAGAGGAGGTCTCTCCTCAATGGTATTGGCCACGGGGCAGTGCTGGTCAGCTGCATCAGGACTGGAAACCAAGCCTGGTTTGTCCAGAGCGGAGCCACAAGCAGCACTGGGCATCCATTTTCCCTGATCCGTTCCAGCATTTGAGGCAGGAGCGAGATGGGGGGGAAAGCATAGAGGGGACAGCGGGGCCAAACGTAGGCCAGCGCGTCCTTGCTATTGGAGAAATATTTCGGACAGTGAGCGTTCTCGTTGGACGCGAACAGGTCCACCTGCGCTCTGCCGAATGTCTCCCAAAGCAGTTGGATCGTCTGCGGGTGCAGCGACCATTCCCCTGCTGGGACATTGTCTCTGGACAGCCTGTCTGGTCCCAGATTCAGGTGACCAGGCACGTGCGCTGCTCTCAGTGAAAGCAGGTTGCGCTGAGCCCAGACCAGGAGGCACTCCGTCAGCCTGTAAAGGTTTCGGGACTTCATGCCGCCCTGATGATTTATGTACGCCACCACTGACATGTTGTCCGACCGGACCAAGACGTGGTGACCCCTTATCTGGGGACAGAAGCGCCGCAGCGCGTTGTCGACTGCCATCATTTCCAGACAGTTTATATGTAGGAGCTTTTCCCGTTCTGACCACTGGCCAAAGAACGGTCTGCCCTCGAGCAGTGCTCCCCATCCCGAGGTGGAGGCGTCCGTGGACCCTAACCCTAACCCTAACTCCCACAAGGGAGTCCCCAGACTCACACCTGACTGGTACCAGTCGGTTTTCTTCCAAGGCTCCAAAGCTGAGACGCATTTCAGACCGACCCGGAGGCGAAACGACCAGCGGTCCATGCCCTGGGCGGAACCCGCGCTTTCAGCCATAGCTGCAGTGGGCGCATGCGAAGCAGCCCCAACTGGAGCACTGAAGCTGCTGAGGCCATGAGACCCAGCATTTTCTGAAACCTTTTGAGCTGGACAGTTGAGCCGCGGCGAAAAGATTTCGCGGCGCGCTGAGTGTCCTGTGCGCGCTCTGGCGACAGATGCGCTGTCATAGATAGTGAGTTCAGCACTGTTCCCAGAAAAGATATTTTCTGGCTGGGAGACAGCGAGCTCTTCGCCCAATTGACTGTGAGACCAAGATTCTCGAGATGTTCGAGTAATGTGGCCCTGTGTTCTATGAGCTCTGATTGTGATGGAGCTAGAATCAGCCAATCGTCCAAGTAGTTCAAAATTCGCATGCCCTGAAGTCTCAGGGGTGCGAGAGCCGCGTCCATGCACTTCGTAAAAGTACGGGGTGCCAGGGACAGGCCGAACGGCAGGACTTTGTATTGGTATGCCTGGCCTTCGAAGGCGAATCTCAAGAATTGCTTGTGACGTAACGCTATTTGTATTTGAAAATAAGCGTCCTTTAGATCTATCGACATGAACCAGTCTCCTTGGCGCACTTGCGCGAGGATTTTCCTGGTTGTAATCATTCTGAACTGACGCTTCGTGAGCGTTCTGTTCAGCCGTCGCAGATCTAGAATGGGTCTGAGACCCCCGTCTTTTTTCGGTACCAGAAAATACCTGCTGGATAGACCCCCTTCGCTCTGAGCCTGAGATAAAGGTTCTATAGCCCCTTTGCTCAGTAGTTTCGCTATCTCGGCTCGAAGTAGGTGAGATACTTCATTTTTTACCGTCGTTTCGACTCACGCCGCGCAACGGCGGGGGTGTCGAGCGAACTGCAGCGAATAGCCTCTTTTTATAGTGTTCAGCACCCATTCTGATACCCCGGGAAGCTTTGCCCACGCATCTGCATGAAAAGCTAGAGGTAGAATGAAATCTGGGCTCTGGCCGTGATATAGCGGCGGCCGGAGAGCTCCGGTGTGCTGAGAAATAGACACTGTGTTTATAGTGTGCGAGGCGGGGGGTGCGCTGATCACAGCGGGCAGCCTGACCACGCTAGGCTTCTCTCTGACGGGATGTGGAGAGAAGGCGAGCGGGGCGAGCCCCGTGGGGTTCGGCATGTCTGTGAGGGAATGTGGGCGCGGGATAGCGGGCACACTCGCTGCACTGAGAACACTGTCGGCTCGCGCCAACTGAAAATGTGTTGGTTTCGTTTTTTACAGAAACCGTGGGTCATGCTTCAAGTAGTGTTTGTGGGCACTGTGTTGTGGGCACGTACACTACATTTATTGCACAATCGACATGAGTCGATTTTTTTTTTTTTTTTTTTGCTAGCCCTGTATTGTGGCGGGCTGTGTCTGCGTGTGGGAATGGGCACTGAGACGTGGGCATTCTTACAACACTCATAACACCATCGGCGGTGGCCTGGAATTCCAGAAAATACACTCTTTTTGGGATTTATCTGGGTCGCCTTAAAGCTGGCGTTTGTGTGCAGGCAAGCGGGCTGTGGTACTAGCTTGTTTACTGCAAAATTCACTGGAACAGTCACATTGTTTGGAACTGAACGAGCGAGAAGTTTCGGTAGAGTCTGGCCGCGGCGAGACTTAAACACCGTGGGCCTTAGCTGACTGTATGCGTGTTGGTTTCTTTTACAGAAAACGTGGCACATGCAGTGTGTAGTGTTTGTGGGCACTGGGTTGTGGGCACATTCACTATAATTAATGCACAATTGACATGAGTCGAACTCATTTGTGCGAGCCCTGCACTTTGGCGGGCTGTGTTTGTGTGTAGAAATGAACACTGGGCTGTGGCATTTTTAATACACTCATAACACCATCGGCTGTGGCCGGAATACCAGAAAATACACTGCTTACATGATTTTTCTGGGTCGCCGTGGAAACGGCATTTGTGTGCAGACAAGCGGGCCATGTTACCGGCTTGTTTACTGCAAAATACACTGGAACAGTCGCATTTTCTTGGAACTGAACGAGTGAAAAGTTTGGGTGTAAGTCTGGCTGCGGTGAGACTAAATTTTTATCCGCTGCGAGAGCTGGGCTCGAACACGGGTCTCCCGTGCGAAGGCTTTGGGTTTCGCCACTGAGCCACAGGGGGAAACGACAAAAGCTTAAAATAGCCCAAGCGGATAAAGAGCGTCATCACAGTTTTGTGTGCGTCGGCGTTTGTTTGCAGGCGTGCGTGTAATACAACAGGCTCATTGCTGCAATATTGACATTTTCAGCCGCTCAAACCAAGAGGAGCTGAGAAATGTTTGAGAAAAGGAGATTGGCCCGGCCTCGGCGGGACTAAAAACACACTCTTTCCTCATTTCGCCGGTGACGCATGCCCACGGGGGGCAGGGTAGCTTTCTTATAACGTAAAGAAAGCTAGCCGCGGTTTTGAACCTGGCCTTCTCTACAGATGCAGCTATCTCTTCGTCATTAATGGCGGAAGCGGCGGCGCGCGGCGGCCGTTGTCCGTCAGCGAGCGACTCGAGTGAAGCTGGTGAAGCTGGCGGGCGAACCGGCGAGCTATCACGGGCTGGAGAAGGCTCGGGGCTATTTCGTCGACCTCAATGGAGGAAGCGGCGGCAGACGGTGGCCACTGTCCGTCGGTGAGGGACTCGAGCGATGCCGGCGAAGCTGGCGGGCGAACCGGCGAGCTTTGGCGGGCAGGAGAAGGCTCGGGAGCGCGCTGAGCACGGCGCTTTTTACGGCGCGGCGCTACAGCGGGCTGAAGTGCAGGCTCTGAGAAGGATGCCAGGCGAGTCCTCAGAGTCACCATAGGCAGTAGCTCACAGTGAGGGCATCCGCCGTCAACGAGAGCGAGAGCCGCATGATCCTCACCCAGGCAGGAAACGCAGATAACATGACGGTCCCCGTCGCTGAGTGTGGCTCGGCACGAGCTGCAGGATCTTTGCATCTTGAAAAAGACGCAGCTCTTTTAGCAGAGAGAGATAGACAGTGAAAAAATGTGTGTCGCAGCGGCGAACACACACACACACAGTTTGAAAAGGATATAACGCCGGAAAGCGTAGCAGGTACGGCGGCTAAAGGCGGCGATGCCAGCGACTTCAGACTCAATGGCTCGTCCCGCTGTGTGCTTTTTCTCAGACGGCGTGGCTTCTCACTCCGGATCCAGCGATGCGTGATGCTTCGCTGAAGAGATGAAAATCAGTGTACCAGCCTTATCGAGCTATATTTATAGGGCGAAATTGCGCCCTTTTCTGGCTGGACGTGACGAAATGGGCGCGAAATGCCCCCATAGGATTATGTCACGCAGCACCTCTCTCGATAGGCTGCTGCTGTTTGCCGCAGGGCAGCCAATAGGCGCGCGAGCCGTCCTGCCTATATCTGCATGCTGCTGCACAGCGTTTTACATTAATTCAAAATTAAGGATAATTTTTTGCTTCAATATCTCGTGGAAAAGAGGTTTTCCCCATAGCGTAAGATATTACGCAGTACGAGAGATACTCTCGTAAGAGAACCAAAACAATCCGTGGCGACGGTGCAATCCGTCCCTTCAGTTTATAAACTGTACTCACAATATTTTTTATGTGTAAACATACATGTATAAAAATACACAATTTTATTTGTGTACACTCACAATAACAAGAAAACTTTGTGCTTTTGTAAAATAAAAGAAAACAATCAGGCGTGCTTTCATGATCTCCGTGAACTGAGCGCGCCTCAAAAATGAACAAACAAAATATAGCCAATATACAAGCTTGAAATGTCCACTTTTAAAACGAACAAATTCGAATATAATTTCCAGGTTCTAATTTGGCCTTAGAAAACCAGTAAAATCGAAATTTTTTCCATATTAATTTGTGAATATTTCAAATATTTAATAAAGGGGAAAAAAGTCATAAACAAAAATCTGAAAATACGTCAATATTTTTTTTTTTTTTTTTTTTGCACAGCATTTGGTGTGTAGCCTGCAGTTCAAATACAAATTTTGGTGCTCGACTTTGCGTTTTAAAAATAGCCTAACAACCGTTAATTTTTCGTTTTTCAATTACGGGTTAAAAAAAGAAAACGCACCTTAGTGCGTCCACCGAAGTACACGGACCTTATATTATTAAATATTTCAAATAATGTATTTGTAGAAAAAGTTTGATAGTCTTGGGTCCGTGTTCTTATGCGTCCATTCGTTTTTGCACAAATAAAAGTAGTTGCGAATGATGTATTTATCATTTCTGGTCATAAAGAAAAGAATGAGTATTTTAATTTGTTTCCACTGTTGATAGGAAAATGCAAGTGTCCGCGCCCGCGCCTCCACACTCCACACAAACACTTGCATAGTCCTATGCATCAAAATCTTGTGTTTATTTATGATAATCTTAGCCCTGTATTATTATTGTCTAACCTGTATTATGACTGACATTTGATAAAAGCGCTTCTAAATATGTAGCCTAAATGTACTAATAATAATAATGATTATTATTATTATTATTTGTGTTTATAATTATAACTATAAATGAGTTCACTAAAGACAGCAATATGTTAATCATAAAATAATTTATGAATGTTTTATTTTTATATAGGCTAATAAAACCTAACCTTGTGTTTGTGTTATATTTCTTTTTAATATACATATATACATGTATATACACATCAGGGCTCGACATAAGCAATGGCCCGATGGCCCGGGGCCAGTAAAAGAGTATGTCGGGCTAGTTGATTGGCCAGTCACTGGCCCGCGCGGGCCAGTGACTGGCCATCAACTAAACAAACAGCAAACGTCATATACAGTGGCGCGAAGAGTGTCAACTGTCAATGTTACTTCAGGTTATTTATAACGTGTTAAAATGTCAAAGAACTACGAGGCTGATACGAGAAAGAGGACATTCCTAGTAGGGCTGGGCGGTAAATCGAGTTTGTATACAGTATATCGATTTTTTTTAAACGATATGGAATGAGGCAATAGGCTACTTTTATATTGATACATTAGTTTGATACGAACACATCTGAAAAATAGCGGAGTACCAAAGCCGTCTAAAAGGATATATTAGACATTCTCTGGGAGTACGCAGTGTGAGCTCCTGCAGTGAAAGAACATAGTACAATTTGTCCTAATTAAACGTGACACAAGCTTATATTAAGCGCTTCAAAATAACTGGTAAGATATAGTTAACAAGTTTAAGGGCCTGTTCACATATCGCGTCTTTTGCGTGCTCAAGTTCGTTATTTCAAATGTAGGCGCGCTCATAATGGAAGCGAGTCGTCGCGGTGCGACGCGCTCGTTTTTTCCAAGCGCGTCCGCGCCGCATCGAGATAAAAACATCTCAACTTTCAGAAAGCTGCAAGCGTTTTCCTTGCTGTAACGGAGAGCGCAGCTGATGGTTGCGCTTAGCAACGTTCGACGCCTCCGGAGCGCAACCGCCCTAGCGCTTTGGAAAAAGGAGAACGCGGCGCGCCTAGCGTTTTCTACGCGTTTTTAGGCGCTATATGTGAACAGGACCTAAAGCAGCTTGCCCTGTCAGATGTTCTGACAGATACTGTTGCTGACTGACAGATAAATACTTGCGCTGTTTAATGCGTTTTAGACGTGGTGCTTTCCTCAGTGCTTAACTTACATTTCACAGGTATATTCTCCATCTGTAAATGTTAGAAAGTCAAACAGATGTCAATTTCACTGTCAGGACAGGACGAGCCCTCTGCAAGTGAATCTCCGCTAATATTCAAGCTTCCGTGAACGAGCGCCGCCGCGCATGCGCGCCAAACAGACGAGCACAATAGAATAGTAGCGCAATAATTCTGACTAAAATATACATATTGCTAAATATTTATTGTTGGAGACAATAAATGTGCCATATGTGGAATTTTAAACCTAAAAGTATGTTTTTATGAAAGTGAGCATTATAATGGGGTAATCAAATGCAGGCTAATATAATTAGTTTGTGCTTTTGTTTTTATTTTCATTTTTAGTTTAGCCTTTAGTCATTTTAAAAACAAAAGCATTATTTTTGTTTTTAGATTGTAATGTTACAATGTTAGAATGTAATGTGATTTTAACCACCTTTTTGCACATAATATATTGCATAGCCTACATTACATTCCCTATATTTGTTTCCATATCCTTCAATTTCAACATTGTTTAGATATCATTGAGCAGGATGTGAAATAACATTTTTTTAAATAAATACAGATTTTCTTTATCCAAATAGAAAAACATAGAAAGTACCGAGATATATATCGTATATCGCCATTTAACCAAAAAATACAGAGATATGATTTTTTGGCCATATCGCCCAGTCCTAATTTCTAGTGTCATGGAAAACACAGTACACCTGGGTGGAGAAAGGCGATGAGGGCATGTACTGTTTCGTTTGCCGGAAATTTACAACAAAAGCCGACCAAAATGCAAAATGCATAGCCCGTCGGCAGGCCGGTTATCTAAAAATAGTGTAATGAAATTCCCCCCTAAACTTCTGCCTAGTCCCCCTAAAAATGTGTGGTTAAGTGTAAGCTGCACAAATTCGTGTTTGCTTCAGTCTTGTTATAATCAGATTCAGCGCGTTCTTCATTTTTTCTTCATTGACAGTTTTTTAGGTCATAAATGTTAAACGAATGACAAAAATAATCAGGCAAACTAATATACTTTTGTCTAATTTCACCATTTTGAAGTGAAAATATAGCCTATGTAACATTACTCATCACTCATGTAATGTAATAATTCGTTTACTGTCATTGTGAGGGGACAAGAAAAAATAATCCTAATGTATACAATAAATGCAGTTTAATGGAAAAGTGCTTTTCCTTCTATTTCTTTCAGGGCCAGTAAAAATATAGAAGGGGCCAGTAAAACTCTGATCTACTGGCCCTGGGGGCCAGTGGGGATTTTTTTTTATGTTGAGCCCTGCACATATATACTTTTTTATATACATATTCACATGTGAAGTCTTTTTTTTTTTTTTTTTTTTTTTGCTTATTCTATTATACTGTGCTTTTTCCTCCCAAAAAATGGACTTTAAAGGTACAAGCCTAAATGTCGTTTTTTTTAGAAAATTCAAGAAATTATCAATTTTAAAAAATGAAGTTTAAACACAATGCAAAGCATCCCTCATAAACAGGTGGCCAGGTTGAATCATCATGGGGACGATTTGTTAAACCGAGTGAACAGTTTAAGAAATCGTGAGTACAGTTTATAAACTGAGGGGATGGATTGCAAAACCGTCGCCACGGATTGTTTTTTTCCCCCCACAGAGGGGGAATATTGTTCCGTGAACGCACAAATGACTTCCTTTTACAGTGAAATGACTTCCTTTTACACTGAAATGACTTCCTTTTACACTGAAATGACTTCCGGTTACACTGAAAAGTTCACGCACATCCACATATGAAATCACTTGCATATACATATATACACAACTAAAGCATATATGCATGGAAGTTTATATGTATGTGCGATTGTTTATAGGTGTGTCTGCGTGCAGCGAGTGTATATGTATGTGCGAGTGTTTATAGGTGTATATGCATGGAAGTTTATATGTATATGCGAGTGTTTATAGGTGTATATACATGGAAGTTTATATGCATGTGCGAGTGTTTATATGTGTATATGCATGGAAGTTTATATGTATGTGTGAGTGTTTATAGGTGTATATGCATGGAAGTTTATATGTATGTGCGAGTGTTTATAGGTGTATATGCATGGAAGTTTATATGTATGTGCGAGTGTTTATAGGTGTATATGCATGGAAGTTTATATGTATATGCGAGTATTTATAGGTGTATATGCATGGAAGTTTATATGTATGTGCGAGTGTTTATAGGTGTATGCGCGCGTCAAGTTTATATGTATATGCAAGTTATTCACAAGTGTATATGCATTCATTACTAAAATAATATGTATTGGTATGGATTTCATATTAGTGTGCACATGTATTTCATATATGTATTTTGAACATCCAATAGTATACATGTATATGCGAGTACTTTATAGGTGTATATGCATGTGTGTTATGTATGTATTGATAAGCGAAGTTTGATTTAAATCCTACGTGGCACCTCATATCTGTGCTTTTCATGTAGTATGCTCCCCACAATTTTCCCTCATTTGATGTCTTAAATCAGGTTGTACATTTCAATACCTAAATATTGTGTTTGCAGTACTTGGATCCTCATGTGATTGTTGATCTCTATATTGTCTGCATGCTGCTAATCCTCTACCATGCAATGTTTATGATTTTTGTAGTGCTGTGAACAGATTACTTTATTAATGGGGTTACACAAGGTCATCATAAGTACATATTTGATAACTTTGCCATGTTTACCTTTAAGACCAGCACAAATAGGAATTGTTGTGAAAGTGAGTCCGTCCAAGCGAGTGTGGGTGGATGTATGTGTGTGAATGTGTGTACAGGGATATGAGAGTATGAGGAGTTCTGGCAAAACAAGCATGGGTGGCAAAGGGAGAGTGAGGGACACAGATGGACTGCGTTTGCAAAATGTGGGAAAAAGTTATTAAAAAAAACATTATTAACACATCTTCAGTCCCACAGCACAACTGCGTAGCCGTGCTGTGGAAATGTATGGAGATTAAACAACGGCAATATTTTATGTAGGGAAGTTGACATAAAATCCTGCACTTTATTTTGATAGTCCACTTTAGACATTCTACTATATAGAATGTCTGTATAAAAGTATAGAATAGTAGGATAGTAGTACTATAATACTACTAGGATAGTAGTACTATATTAAGTAACTAATAAGCAACTACATCTCAACTAACTCATATTAATTTGCAACTACATGTCAACTAACTCTCAGAATATAGTAGACTGTAAGGTTAGGGTTAGGTTTCAGGATTTGGGTTAGTAGTTGGCATGTGCTTGCAAATATAGCCTACTTAAAGTCAGTGGAATATCTGTTGGGATACCATAAACATAAAGTGTTAGTAGATATTAAGCAGACAGCTTACTAATACTCTAATGACTGATAGTTGACATGTAGATGCAAAGATACTTATAGTTAGTACAATGTCTAAAGTGGACAATGTAAATAAGTGTTAACATACTTTTTACTTTTGTGTGCATGCTATACTCTATCTAAAACTATTTTGAACAATTTAGTCAATTATTTATAAATTCATACTCTTTTCATGACATAAATACTTCAGTTTTCAAATTACTGGACCATTTAAGTGAAAGCGAACTTATGATTAAAAACAATTAAAAAAATTTAAGTAAAGAGGTGACCATAGCATCTAAAATATATGCTTACCTTACACATTCATATGAACTTTAAACTATATTGTATTTATTGTCTATAATATGTATATTAGGCTTGCTACGATAGTCGGTGTTACCGGTGTTACACGGTGTTCAGTCGCAACACCGGTTTCATCACTTGCCCACTGCTAATGCAAATGCCCTGTTTTCTGATGGGAACAAGGGCCCCCTCCGTGACTTTCGTGAAGACATGAGGAGACAGGGACAGCCCGAAGGGCAGGACATTGTACTGATATGCTCAACCCTCGAACGCAAAGCGCAGAAACGGCCTGTGTCGAGGGAGAATCGAGACATGACCGTGCGGTCACCTTCGTCGTGACAGATTGCCTCAGTTAAAGCCAAGTTCAAATTCACCGACGTTAATCTACTAACTCTCCTGACTGCTTTGTCGGACAAAAATGGTGGATTTTGATTGGTCAGATCACGTCAATCAAACTCCCTGCGAAGGATGAATTGACGCTAATTTAAAAGTGAGAGTGAAGTGCACACTGCCGCACCAGCTTTTTATAAGCGATGTAAAAAAATAAACGTCATGTTTGATTTGGGGTTCCTCTTCAGTCGGTCACTCAACGCCACGTCGGGACGACGAATAGGAATCTCGCTAGAGAGGCCAATCTTATTCGAGTGAAACTAAACGAGCCAATGCACATTGGCGTGCAATCATTTGCAACGGCTGCTCTGCCACGCAGCGCGGGTATATAATGAGCAGCAGGTGCGATTGCACTTCAGCTTTTTGCTTCGGAGCCGAGCGTTTCGATGCTGTTAACTCTACTGAGTGTGAAATCAAGATGAGCGAGCTCTTCAGCTGGACCTCTCGTGTCTGGTGTGGGTGACACAGCGCAGCAGCGGGGTCTATTCTCTCTCTCTCTCTCTCTCTTTCTATCTTTTTGTTTATGTTTTTCACTGAGCACAACAAAAAGAGAAGAGAGCGCTGAAAAGCCATTCTTATGGCTGGTAAGACCGCTGTGAGAGAGACAGCGCACAACAGGCTGCACATTTCCCTGTCTGTGTTCGGTGCTACCGTTCCCCTGCATGCTTCAGCACTAAGGAGAGTAGTCCCCTGAAAGAGCTTACACGGGTGGATCGTGTCTTTTTAAAGATGCCACTCAACCTGTGTGTTTCTGGATGCGGTCGTTACCTGGGATCGCGGCATGGTCACAAGCACTGCATCACGTGTCTGGGCATTGAACACGCTGAGGCAGCGTTCGGGAATGAGTCATGTACCCATTGTTCGATGATGACCGATGATCTCGAGACTCTCATTCCTGCAAAGGGGCGGAGTCCCTGCACCTCTGCCGCGATCTAACCCTCCTCAGAGGGTTATTTCAGGCAGTAGTGCGGGTGACCTGAGGATCATGGTGAGCGCGCTTCCTTCGGGGAACCAACCCCCTAGGAACCCTCATTCCTCCCACGCTCCGCAACCAGTAGAGCCACCGACGGAACTTGCTGGACCATCCACAAGGTGTGTACCAAAGGGCGCTCCCCAAGATAATCAGATGTCTATCGCTCCATCGGAGAGTGGGTCAGACTTCTCCTGGGATGACGATTCGCCAGCGCTGCCCCCTTCGGGTGTGACAGCAGTGCCCGAGTCGGACCCGGAGATGATGGCCATGCTTTCCCGGGCCGCCAACAGGATCGGACTCGTGTGGAACCCTGCAACCCTCCCTCGAGGCAGGACGTTTGGTTTCTTTAAAGGTACAAGCCTAAATGTCGTTTTTTTTAGAAAATTCAAGAAATTATCCATTTTAAAAAATGAAGTTTAAACACAATGCAAAGCATCCCTCATAAAAATTTAAGTTTAGGCTTGTACCTTTGATGGCGGGCTGGCTAAGGTGTACATGCACATCCCTCCAGTGGAGTGGGCCGTTGCTATGCAGCTGTGCCCTAACTCCACTTGGCGGGGAGAGCCGTGTCTCCCTTCCTGGTCCTGTAAGCACTCGTCGGACTTAACCAGCAAGGCTTACAAGGCCTGTGGGGATGCCACCTCTGCCATACACAACATGGCATTGTAACAGGTCCATCAGGCCAAGGCACTGAAGGACCTGCACGAGGGTGGTCATGATCCCCGAGTTGTCCAGGAACTTCGTGCCGCGAATGACTTCGTGCGACGAAGGTGACCGCACGGTCATGTCTCGATTCTCCCTCGACACAGGCCGTTTCTGCGCCTTGCGTTCGAGGGTTGAGCATATCAGTACAATGTCCTGCCCTTTGGGCTGTCCCTGTCTCATGTCTTCACGAAAGTCACGGAGGGGGCCCTTGTTCCCATGAGAAAACAGGGCATTTGCATCCTCAACTATCTCGATGACTGGCTCAAACTAGCACACTCTCGAGATCAGTTATGCGAACACAGGGCCCTTGTGCTCAGGCACCTCAGCCAGTTGGGTCTTCAGGTTAACTGGGAAAAGAGCAAACTCTCCCCCATGCATAGGATCTCTTTTCTCGTTATGGAGTCGAATTCGTTCTCACAGCCTCACAGAGGAATGCGCTCGGTCGGTGTTTAACTGCCTGAATACGTTCAAAGGCAGGACGGCGGTGCATCACGGCACTCACTGGGTGACAATCACACCGGCGTGCTGCCAGACCTTCAGCCCGTGGTCAGACCCCTCGTTCCTGCGGGCAGGAGTGCACTTGGAACAGGTGTCCAGGCATGCTGTGGTGTTCACAGATGCCTCTGCCACCGACTGGGGTGCCATGTACAACGGGCATGCTGTGTCAGGAGTGTGGACGGGCCCCCAACTGCATTGGCACATCAGCTGCCTTGAGTTGCTAGCAGTACGTCTCGCTCTGAGCCGCTTAAAAAGGCCACTACTGGGCAGGGACGTGCTGGTCCGTACGGACAACACTGCAACCCGTTGCGTTCATCAACCGACAAGGCGGTCTACGCTCCCACTGCCAGCTGTTTTACACCCTGACTGAGGGTACACTCGGCATGGATGCACTGGCACACAGCTGGCCCCAGGGCCTCCGCAAATAAGCATTCCCCCCAGTGAGCCTACTTGCACAGACCCTGTGCAAAGTCAGGGAGGACGAGGAGCAGGTCCTTCTGGTGGCTCCATATTGGCCCACCTGGACCTGGTTTCCAGAACTCATGCTCCTTGCGACAGCCCCTCCCTGGCCCATTCCTCTGAGGAAGGACCTTCTGACTCATATATCTCTTTTCCACCAATGCTAACCAGGTGCTGGTTCTGGGCTGGTGCTTATGCCAGTTCGGTGCTGGTTCTATTCACCAATTATCTAAGAACCAGCTCGATTTTCCACAGACTGTAGAGCCAGAGTAGGGCTACCTCCGTTGTCCTAGCAACGGGTCATGACAACCATAACAGCAATGGAGAACTACATATCAATACTCTTGCTCCTGGCTTTCCAAATTAACACTGGAATTCAAAGACGTGAATTGACAGCTCTTTGTGACCGCTATGGACAGAGGATACGTTCAAAAAGAAAGGTAATAATCTCGCATGTTTTGACTGTTATTATTATAATTTTTTGCTGGCTTGCGATGGCAACATCTACAGCATATCACTAGCGGCAAGCTAGCTGTTAACTAACTGCTCATAGCTCAAGTTCAAGTGTATTGTCATGTACTCATAAAGGGAATTATAAGTTATGAAATGAATGTTGTGTGTTTAACATAGGGTGAACAGACGTCCCAGTTTCACTGGGACACACCCGATTTTGAGTTGCATGTCCAGAGTCCAGAGAAAAAACTGTCGTGTCAGGACGCTAAAATGTCCCGGTTTACGCCAACCACTATGAAATTGTCCCAGTTGTCAGCGATTACGTAGCCGACGTGGTCTAATTATAGCCCGATCACTAACTAAACCCATGTAGAAAGACTAATAAAGCCATACCCGTCAAGTTTTGGATTTGAAAATAAGGGAAATTTTCCCGGCGCCCACCGCGAGCAGTCCCACCACCCCAACCAAGCTCCAGTAACGTTATCCCTTACATTTTAAGACAAGTGCTATAGTTCATTTAACATTGCTTGTCTCTACATTTACATTTTATTTTCATTCCACACATTCTTTTCGTTTCATATTGCTTTTCTTTTACAGTTTTTCTTTACATGTCACATAACTTTTCTTTACTCTTTTAGTGAGTTATTGTTCAAAGTTGTTGCCGACTTTGCATTCTTTTACCTGTTAGGCTCCAACCCCACTTTTGAAAAATCCCCAGAAATGGCATACCCAAACTGAAACCGATACAGTTCATAAACCCTTTGCACTACAAACACAAGTATGATCTCATTTGAAAGCTGACACCTGGCAGTTTATTGTAAATGTAGAATTAATTATTGTCATAATGAAAAAAATAGTTATTAATAGCTACAAATTTTTGTAAAGTTATTAGAAATTTTATTTTTTATGAAACATCTTGAAAATAAAATAAAATTGAAGTTGGCATTGTATCCATCTAAGAATGCACTGCAGCTAAAGCCACATGTCTGACCATGTTATATCTATATTCTGAAGATGACAAGTCTAAAACTCTGTATTTAGTATTGAGGAACTTCCTGAATGTCACATGATATGGCTCTTCTTCATGTGTTCCATATATGGACTGCATGTGCACAGGGCGCCCTCAGGCTGCCAGTATGGATTGAAAAAACAATACATCAGAGTATCCGGCGCTCATGATTACATCGGCACATTTGGGTACACTCAATAAATATTATTCCTGTCTATATAAATCGGATGTAAACCTATGAGAATCTATCAATAATTCTCCAAATCTGTACATTTTATAGCTAAAAGCCCTGAGGGACGTTGTTTTGTTAAGCGCTGTCATGACGACCTCATAGGATTTTTTTCTGAATGAGACCGGCTGACGCTCATAATTCATATTAAAGGTATCGACTCATTTTTTGATCACATAACTCCTGACACAAATTAAGACATAACTGTCACTATACCTTTCTGAGAATACAATAGTGGTCAAATACTGCAACTTGAGTGTTATATCTTTTTTAATTATGTATAGTTTGTCAAGGTAATAACATCAAATCTGATAGTAACTTTGAACTATTTAAACAAAACAAAAAACGCTTCAGTGCGTCGGCGCACTGGCAACGGTTAACAGGTTTTAAGATGCTAAAGTCGCAGTTACAAAACGCGTGACTGTCCCCTACCCTGCTCCCCCGCGTTGTCACTCATATCATCTGACCTCAAACACTAACCTCGCGACAACTGCCACCTACAGTACCCACGTTACCTGTAGTAGGCTACTGTAGGTGGCAGTTATCGCGAGGCTAGTGACAGAGCTCAGATTGGGAATGTTTTTTGTTTTTTTAATCCACCCGGGGTATTATTATTTTTTAATAACGCAGGTTAAAATACGGGAGTTTTACGGGAAAATACTAATACGGGAGGACGACGGGAAAGAAGGGTTAAATACGGGACTTTCCCGGCCAAAACGGGATACTTGACATGTATGAATAAAGCGTCCAGCGGATGATTTTAACAATGTGTGTGTGTCAGTCAATCATTGCGGTCTGCGTCTGCATTATCTGTGCAGCCAGTGTTACAATGTATATTTGCAAACATTGTTGCAATGCCTCTCCTTAACTGTCTCGTTTTAACGGTTAGGCTATATCGCTAGCCAGGGATGTGCAGAGACAATTTGGGAAAAAAATAGGCTTAGAGGGTTAGTTCACCCAAAAATGAAAATTCTGTCAGTATTTACTCATCCTCATGCTGTTCCAACCTCGTAATACCTTCGTTCATCTTCGGAACACGAATTAAGATATTTTTGATGAAATCTGAGAGCTGGATCACTCCTCCATAGGCTTCTAAGGGATTGAAACTTGCCAGCCCCGAAAAGTTATTAAAGATATCGTTAAAATAGTCCAAGTGACTACAGTGGCTCAATCTTAAGTTTATCAAGCGACTAGAATACTTTTTGTGCGCAAAAAACAAAACAAAAATAACGACTTTATTTCAACTATTCATTTCCTTCTCTGTGGGCCTCTAGTCAGTTAACGTAGTGTGATTGCGTAGAGCTACGTCACATGTAGGCTCACTATTGGCCGACGCTGGTCATGTGTGTGATGTGTGTGATGCGTGTGATGTACAACAACAGAAGCTTACGCTATTACACTAGTGAACTGACTAGAGGCCCACAGAGAAGGAAACGAATAGTTGAAATAAAGTCGTTATTTATTTATTTTTTGCGCACAAAAAGTATTCTCGTCGTATTATAAACTTAAGATTGAGTCACTGTAGTCACTTGGACTATTTTAACAATATATTTAATAACTTTTAGGGGGTGGCAAGCTTCAATCCCTTAAGAAGCCTATGGAGGAGTGATCCAGCTCTCAGATTTAATCAAAAATATCATAATTCGTGCTCCGAAGATGAACGAAGGTCTTACGAGGTTGGAACAACGTGAGGGTGAGTAAATACTGACATAATTTTCATTTTTGGGTGAACTATCCCTTTAATATTTAATAAATAATTAATATTATTTATATGAAATTTAAACAAGACACTTAATCTATTAACACAACTCTGACTACCTCACCAATTTATCTTATTTCCCTTACTCAATTGTTTGATAGTTTTAATAAACACTCAACAAAATAATCAGTTCACACAGAGACTTTTTAGTGTTCATCAGGTTAATCACAAACAGCAAAGGAAATTCTGCTACAATGTGCATGTTTTCTATGTCTTAGTTCCGGGAAATCTGGTCACCCTAGTGTTTGTGTGTGCGTGCGGGGTGGATGTAATACTGTACAATACCATAGCCTAACTGTAAACAAACCAAATGATACAGGATTTTATTTTTGCAGATTGTATTATGGCTGAGGGCAAGGCGGAGGAGGACACATGTTGTCTGGGCATACCACCAGTCACACTATTGGTGGGACACAGTTGTGCCGGATTTCAACCCTACACAGTTTGTTGGAAACTTTTGAATGTCCCGGGAGTCTTTTAAATACATATGCGATCAAGTCAGGCATCCCATGGGCAGAATGAACACCAATTACTGTATGTCTGTTCCAGTGAAAAAACAAGTGCACCCGAGGAGTATCCCCATGACTATTTTAACAGGAAATGGGGGCACTCGATTATATTGCAAGGAGTTGTGGATGGCAGAGGCCTGTTTTGGGATGTGTGTGTGGGCTATGCAGGGAGTGTGCATGACGCAAGAGTGCTAAGGCAATCAAATTTATGGGAGCAACTAAGTGATGGGGAATTACTTGGACAAAACAAAATGATCATCTCTGGCATTAATGTTGGAAACTACATAATCGGTGACCCCGCTTACCCAATGCAGAAAAGGCTTAAGCCCTTCTCCTACACTGGAAGACCATCACCTGAACAACACACCTACAATTAGGCTACAGATTGAGCAGTACGCGTTCGGTTGTAGAGATGGCTTTTGGAAGGTTAAAGGGCCATTGGAGATGTCTCCTCAAAAGAAATGACTGCAAGCTGGAGCTCAGCAAGAAAATTACGTTGACCTGCTGTGTGCTTCATAATATATCTGAAGAGCATGGTGACAATTTCATTGAGGAGCGTGTGGACAGGCAGTTAAACATTCAACCTCCAGGTCAGGCATTACCTGAGCATGGTGAGCCAGAAGGGGCAGATATTAGAGCAGCCTATATATATATATATATATATATATATATATACACACTGTATATAGTTGTTGTAATATAAATACATCTTGTACCTCTGCACTACTAGTGCAAGTCCACACATTACTGCAGATAAGCAACAGTTTGTTTTTGTTATGACGGTGGAAGGTGAACCAAGGCGCAGACAGGATGCAGTGACACAAAGTTTATTGTAGACAGAAAACAGAGAAAACAAAACCCACGAGGGGGCAAAACATGAACAGCAAAATAAATGACAAGACTAGACTAGGACTGACAAACTAGACCTAAACTAACTACAGAAACAGGATCAGTAATTCTCCAGACAAAACTCTCACAAGGTACTCACAGGTAAGTTAACACACAGGTAGAAATCACAATGAACCGACACAGGACAGCAAACACAAGGGACTTATAAAGGGAGACACTAATGACAAGAACAGGTGAAGCCGACTAGACAATAATGACGAGATGAGGATAACAAGAGGGCGGGGTAACGTAACGAGACAACACAAGCACATGGCCCAAACAAAAGGCCATGTGCTTGTACAAAAAACATGGGTCTGTCATGATGCAGCCTCAAGACTAGGAAAAATCAAGGACAAGAAGGCCGGATCATGACAGTTTTATACTCGCTGCCATCATATAATATAACAATTTATCTGCAACAATGCAACTGCATGTTGACCATAGCCTACCTATGGTTTCAATAGGACATACTGGCCCTTCATTTAAAGAGACTAGATTAAATGCTTGTTGGACAATATGTAAGCTATGAGGCTATGTAGAACATGTAAACATTAAGGAAACGCTTAATACATAGCACAATATCTTACCTCGTCTGGCTTGCCGTGATGACACAGAGGCAGATGGTACCGGCGAGTTGCAGTCCGGTGGTGGTGGTGGTAGCTCCGTGTCATCATCAACATCCCCTTCCTCCCCAGTTACAGACAACTCTATAAACAAACAAAACAGGGAGCAGGTTTAGTTTATAAAGCTCATTCAAGGCAGACTTTTCACAATAAGACCTGAGTCACCTTTCTGAAACATCCCTCTTTTTTCTTTGGCCTAAAAAAACATGAGGTGATTTAGATGTTGTTTAGCTGTGTCATAAATAAAAAAATCTTCAAATTCAATTCTTATAACAGGAAATAAAAGTGGTTGTGTTTGCTCCTCCAAATCATCCCCTGATATAAGCTGCAGACTGCATACAGAGCATGTATTATTTTATCAGTGAGCAAACCTCCTGCTGAATGTTGGTTTGGCTTTTAAAAGTGTTGCACAGGACATTTTGTTGGTGAATAACAGTCAAATCAAAATCTGATGTATGGACAAAGTTACATTACCTGAAAACAGCGTGTAGTTTCGTTTTAGCATCTCATATCACACTGTCAGTCACTATAAGACCACTACTACGGTCAGAAACATTGTGCCAAAATATGAACAATAACGTTGCTGTCAATGGGCTTATCTGCTAATGTTAGCTACCGACCGTTAAACAGTCTTAAAACAGTAACGTTAATACAGCGTTAACGTTTAGCTACTGTAACCAGCTAAGTTTGCTAGCGGTAGCTTGCTACACTTTGCTTGTCATCACCTAACTAATGTTAACCATGCGTATATAACATTAAAACAAGACATAGCTGGCTACACGGTTAAAAAAGACATGATTGACATTGAAACATATGAAATATAAAACCCACCTGAAGCATTGGAATTGTCTGCCTCTCCATTCACCATAGCCTCTAACAAGGCTGTGGCAGAGTTAAGTGCTCTGGTGGTTTGGCATGCCGGTCGAGTCCAGGACGTCGAAATGTGGGGATCTTCTTTGCCGACCGCCGCTACCACTTCGCCCAAGCTCCTTTTTTTGGTCCCGATAATCTTTTTTAAATTTTGTTTATCAGTTGGTCTACAGTCCTCTGGTAACCCGCTATCGACATTTCATTCTGTAGCTTTTCAAAGACGGGTTTTGTCCGCATAGCTCCATCCAATTTATTTTGAATTTCTGTGGAGGACCACAAAGCCAGCAAACAATTCTTTTCCTCCACAGACCATGGTTGTTTTTGTTTTCTGTCCATGCCCAAAGCTAATGTTAACAGCTGACCGGTGTTTTAAAAATGGCATCCCGAAGTTTTTGTTTTTGAAAGTTACGATAATCCCGCCCCTAGAACCTGACGTAACCGGTTCTTATCTCTAGACCAGCGCAAAGTTGGTGCTGAGTTGGAACCTGTTTTCTTGGCCCAGAGCCAGGTTTATTTGTGTGGAAAAGCAAAGAACCGATTTGAAACTAGGCTCTGGCTCCGAACCAGCACCAGCACTGCCTTGATGGAAAAAGAGACGAGGCACCCTATGGCACCCGCGTCCGAACCTCTGGAAGCTCCATGTGTGGTCCTTGGACGGGACGCGGAGGTTCTAGGTGACTTAGCCCCAGAGATACTTAACACCATCGCTTCGGCCTAGGCACCATCTACGAGATGTGTGTACGCCTTGAAGTGGAACCTGTTCGTCGAGTGGTGTTCCTCTCACCGAGAGGACCCCCTGAAGATGTACGATAGGGTCCGTGCTTTACTTTTTGCAGCAAGGGTTGGAGCTAGGGCTGTCTTCCTCCACCCTCAAAGTACATGCTGCCGCTATTTCAGCATATCACGACCCCATATTGTTGGGAAAACATTAGGAAAGCACGACCTGGTCGTCAGGTTCCTTAGGGGGGCGAGATGGTTAAATCCTCCTCGACCGCCCTCCATACCCTCTTGGGACCTTTCCCTGGTGCTTCAAGCACTCCAGGATGCTCCCTTTGAGCCTTTGCAATCAGCAGACTTAAAGCTTCTGTCCATGAAGACTTTATTGCTGGTTGCACTGGCCTCCATATGAATCGTGCCTAGAATTCGAACTCAAAGCCTCAGGACCTTAGACCAGCTCTTTGTCTGTTATGAAGGCCAGCAGAAGGGAAAGGCTGTCTCCAAGCAGACGATGGCCCACTGGATAGTGGATGCCTTCGCCTTGGCTTACCAAGCACAAGGCGTGCCCTGCCCGCTCAGGTTGCATGCTCACTCCACAAGAGGCGTTGCATCCTCCTGGGCGCTGGTACATGGCGCCTCGCTAACAGATATCTGTAGAGCTTTTCCAGTGTTATCCAATAATCTCACTGTATGGGTTATCACGGAACAACAGTGTAACAGTAAGCCCTCTCCTATTGTCCTTCCAGGCAAGAAGGTGCAAGCGGCTTGCACAGGGCACTGGATGGGGTCAGCAGCTGTGGCCCTTTGGTAGGGATTCCTATTCGTCAATCCTATGGCGTCGAGTGACCAACTGAAAAGGAATGTCTTGGTTAAGTATAGTAACCCTCGTTCCCTGAAGGAGGGAACGGAGACACCACGTCCCATTTCCACACCTGCTGCAGCCCGCCGGGACAGCCAGCTCATCGTCTCGGCTCCTTGGCAAAAAACTGAAGTGCAATCACACCTGCTGCTCATTATATACCCACGCTGCTTGGTAGAGCAGCTGTAGCAAATGATTGCATGCCAATGTGCATTGGCACTTTTTTTCACTCGAAATAGATTGGCCTCTCTAGCGAGATTCCTATTCGTCTTTCCCGACGTGGCATCTCCATTCCCTCCTTCAGGGAACGAGGGTTACCATATGTAACCAAGACGTTTTGTTCATGTTCTTGTTTTCAGGTTTTTTACTTTAAAGTTTAGTCATGGTCATGTTTCCTGGTTTGTCATCTCATGTTCTTGTCAATATGTCATGGTCTGATTGGTTGTTTTAGTCATAGGGTAAACGTACCTATTAAGCTCACCAAAATCTAAATTGAGACATTTTTAGTGCACAAGATATTGGTTTTAGTACAATAAGTTATTTTAAAATAAAATGTTAATCTCTCACACTATAATATTTCATTTTATTTTAAATGACAAAAGAATTTCAATTAAGATGTACATCATTAAATATAAAAAGTCTGGCTGTGCTTAATGGGTAAGTTTTTTACCCTTTAAGCACACCCCTGTTCCCAATAAGCTCACAACATGTTTTATGTTTATTTTAAACAACCTTTTTAAAGAATAATTGAAAAATCTTTTATTTGAAGGTACAGAGTCAATCACAAAAAAAACAGAACTCTAAAATCAAGCACAGATTCTAAAAGATCATATCTGGTACTCCACTTGCGTCTAAAGCGCAACTTGCGCAACTGGTGATGTCAGAAGTAGTGGAGTGTGTCATGGCTTAGCGTAAATATCAGCAGTGCGTCACAATACTCACATAAGTTGCGCTTTAGACTTAAGTTGAATCCGTATGCTAGTTTGGCCGTAAGCTACTTACTTTACTTCATAAAGTTTGAAATATGAATATTTTTCTTACACAAACTCATGGCTTTGCTTCAGAAGGCATTTATTAACTCCCCGGAGCAGTGTGGAGCACTTTTATGATGGATAGATGCACTTTTATCATGATAGATGCACTTTTATGATGGATGGATGCACTTTTTTGAGCTTCAAACTAATGGTTGCAATTCACTGCCATTATAAAGCTCGGAAGTGTCAGGGTGTTTATTAATATAACTCTGATTGTATTCATCTGAAAGAAGAAAGTCATATACACCTATGGCTTGAGGGTGAGTAAATCATGGGGTAATTTTCATTTTAAAGTGAACTACTGTAAACACCTGATTGGCCAATGCGTTCACACGCTCAATATAGTCTGTGATTGGCTACAATGATCAACGCTTCAAAAACATGTCTACACTGAGCGCTTTTCTTATCAGTGTTTGAAAGCAGGCGTCTATCAGAGGATCCCTAATATATACACAGATGAACTGATCCGCTGATAGACGTCTGCTTTCAAACGCTCCCGTGTGTATGTGTAAGAGCTCTGAAGTTGGTAGTTCAGAATAAAATATAGTTCTGTCTAGATTTTGTCATCTCAAGGCTGTGAAAAAAATAAGTTATTAATTATCTTATAAAGATTAACTTAAAGTGACAACCATCAGTTAGTATTTAAAGTCTGTTTATGAGGTATTTACATAGACGTTCAATGTGGATGAGCTTAAAGGGAGCACACTGAGCTTAATTGGAGCAGCAACAATTTTTAATTAATAAATAATTTAAAGGACAAGATTTTGCTAAATAAATAATCAAAGTAATGTATTACGTTTATACATATTTTAATATGAACAACTATTATTTACAATATCTGTGAAATTATACTTTTTCTAATTGATGTCACACTGAAGCTCTGTGATTTTCATAGTAGTGCACCCTTTAAGCTCACCTTACAATAATATGAAGTTTTATTAAAATTAAAGTAGTGTAAAATCACAGACCATCAATAAACTGTAAATGTATAATATTTTGGATTTAAAAGTACAAGCCATTAATGCCTGTGAAGTAATATATTAGTGTAGCACACAATCTTATACAGCTAGTAAGGTAACTATGTTCTGTAGCATCTGCGTTATGTTGCTAAAACTATCTTTTGGATCTGTAATTATTTCCCACATCCATGTCACAGATACAAAGATCTAAACATTAATCACTTAATTTTGCAGTAAGTAGTTATACTAACCCAAAATAAAGGCTTAAACATTTAAAAAATGCATATTTAAAGGGCTCCTCTTTCAGACAGCTTTTCAGACAGCTTTCAAAATGGCCACCAGACAGTGTGAACACATAGGCTGCGTTTACACTTGGCATTAACATGCGATCACCGTGATCCGATCAAGCAGATCGGATCATTAGCCAATCAGGACATGGTGCGTTTACATTTGTTCACATTAAGTAGCCTCTGTATCTGGATAACCGATCGGATTTCTGTTTCCTGCATAATATTTAAATTAGGTCTGTGGCACGACACCAGATTAAGAGTAGCCTAAAGATGATACAAATTAAACAATATCCCAATTGCTTTCAATCACTCACTTTACTTTCCTATAGCCTCGAAATCTAGACGCACCCTTGCGGCAGCAAAAATTATTTTGCAGCAAAGTGTGGTTAGAACATCTTGGGTAGGTCTGGCTTGCCAGGCTAACTTTCCTATGCAATCTCCACCCAGATAGCACACTCCTATTTGATGTGATATTTACATCTGGAAGACGTATTTTTAAGAGTGTTTGCTCATCTGCAATACGTCTATAGGACGTTTCCTGTCAGATGTCAAATAGACGTTTAGAAGATGTCTTCAAGATGTAATGATTTAGAATGCATGTTAAACTGACATCTTCAAAACGTCTATTTGACATCTGACAGGAAACGTCCTATAGACGTATTGCAGATGAGCAAACAACCTTAAAAATACGTCTTCCAGATGTAAATATCACATCAAATAGAAGTGTGCTATCTGGGCAGTAATTAGATCAAATTAAGTTTTTTGAACGAAGGAATACTTCCAGAGTTGATCATACAAAAACAACTGGGTTGATCATGTTAAACAAGTCACATCGATCATCTGGGTTTAAGGTTATAGCGTGCAATTACTATATTGACAGAAATGGGAGATTGATAAACATGCTGAAACAATAAAAACATTCAACACAAAAAAAAAAAAAAATCTGATTCCGATTATTCCTCTAGCAAAGAAGCGTGCAGCTCTTCATTAAGATCTCATGACTGACTGTGATTGTACAGGCGATCGCCTTGTTCAGATAATGTTGCACAATTAAAATGAAAAATGACACACATAGTTTATTTAGACTTACATGATACTGGTTTAAAGATTGATGTTTATTGTAATGTTCAAATAAGTTTAATTTCTTCTCTAAACTGCGTCTGGACATTATTTTCTGACAGCCACGCGGGGAGACTGGGCGGGGATTTAAATTACGTCCACCTGTGAATGCAGACACGATGGCTGGATTGCGTTTACATTACACTGAGATCCGATCAATGCGTCCTCGACTACCTCCGAACCTGGACACGCTGATCGGATAAGATTCCGATCAGAAGTGCGTTTACACTTGTCTTTTCAATGTGTATGTGGACAACATCCAGATTCAGGGCTTCTTCGGTCAAAAATGACCGAAACTATTTACGTTTTGAATTTTTAAATTTTTTTGCTTCATCGGAGGGGGATGAAACTTGGTGACTTTTGTTGTATTACCTATGTGATCACACAAAAAAATCAAGGAGATGATTTGGATATGTTAAAGGGTCGTAAAAAAAATAGTCACACTTAGCTTCCTCCCGGTCAAAAATGGACATAGGAAATGAATGGGAAATACGAAAAAATAGGAAAACTCAGAGAAACTTTTGCTGGTACAAACTACAGATCAGCCACTGTGCAGAAAAAAAGTGTACAGCAATGAAGGGGTGACACTCCAAAACATCAAGAGTGCAAATAAGACACCCCCCCCCCACGCACACAAACACACACACAGATAAACTGGCAAGACTGCAACAGCAAATTTTTAGAATATGCAAAATAAAATCAATAAATGAAAAAAAAAAACTCTCACTCAAATGCACACACACGCACACATACACACACACACACACACACGCACACACAAAGAGAGAGAGAAATGGACTGGTGAGACTACAACAGCAAATTTTGAGGATATGCAAAAATAAATAAATAAACAATACAAAAGACTCTCGCTCAAATGCACACACACACAAATCAAATTACTAAGCAACCACTGAATGGTACAACACAAAATAGGTATCATTTTAAAGCTTAGAATCTCATCTTTTTAATGCATCTAATCACTTCGATCAACTCCTAAAGAGTGCGGAGTAATCCCTCTAAAACGGAGTGTACCACCCACAGGCGCCACCTAGCTTCGAAAATAATAATAATAATAATATTTTTCAAAAATATTACCATGATCAACTTAAAAAAGGTGTCATTTGAAAGCTTAGAGTCTGAAATTTACAATGAATGTAGCCAATTTGATAAACTCCTAAGTAGTGCTGAATTATTTGCTGATAAATAGAAAAAAATGTTTTCATAATTTATGAAGTACTTTTTTGTACTACACACTGCAATATGTCAAAAACATCATACAGCTCAGATAGTCATGTGTCATATGTCATTTGAAAGGTCTCAATGAGTAGAATACAACAAGCATAATTGTTTCGGGCTTTTTACTAAGGTTGAGCAAGGTTTTGTACAAGAAGCCCCTCCAGATACATTTGTAAATCATAAATGGATGCTTAATTTAGGACACATTTTCGCCCATAACTTCATGAAACATGCTCAGATTGTGGAGAATGACACATCATTATTTACAGCAGATTCGTATGATTAAAATGAGTCCAAACTCAACATAATCCGTCACTCAAAACTAAAGATATTCGTCGTGAAGTTCTAACACAAAAAAAACCCACAGAGGCACGTAGCCAAGCAAGGTAGCTTAGACTTGGCCTTTTCACTCATATCTTCATGAAACATACAGGGATCATGAAAAATGACACATCGTTATTTACAGCAGGAACTCACGATTAAAAAGAGCCCAAACTCAATATATTCCGTTAATCAGATCTAAAGATATTCCTCATGGCGTTCTAACACAAAAAAATACCACGGACGCACCTAGCAAGTATGTAAGTTACTGATGAAGCACTCGTGTTTGTTTTTCGCTTATAACTTCGTGAAGCATGCACAGATCGTAGAAAATTGCACAACATTATTTTCAGCAGACTCTCGCGATTACAAAGAGCCCAGACTCAGCATAATCCATCACTCAGATCTAAAGATTTTACTAATGGAGTTGTAACACACGAACCCCCACAGGCGCACACAGAGCCTTGTATAAAGATGGAGAACTGATGTCGCGTTTTAACTCATAACTCAACGAGCCATGCATAAATTGTGGAAAATTGCACATCATTATTTACAACAGATTGTTACGATTAAAAAGAGCCCAAACTCACCATAATCCATCACTCAGATCTAAAGATATTCCTCATGGACTTCTAACACATGAAGTTGCACAGGCGCGCCAATGAGTTAGCAGTAGCAGTAATGCTATGTTTTTTGACGTGACGTTTCAGCTCATATATCCATGAAACCTGCATGGATTGTGAAAAATCGAACTGCTTTATTGACAGCAGATTCTCACGATTACAAAGAGCTAGGGATGGGCGATATGGCCTAAAATCCATATTGCGATATACATTGCAGCCTCTTGCGATAACGATATATATTGCGATATATAAATTATAATAGAACCATTTCAGAACAGGCTATATAGACCCTTAGGAAAGCCAAACTGCTAAAAAAAAAAAAATTTTAAGAAATAAAGAAACGTTGTATGTTGTTTTAAGAACATTTATTGTGCAAAAGCAAAACTGCAATTATACAACACAATTTTGCAGATAAATGGCCTTCTAAAAGGCACAACACTTAATTTGTTTAAGTCTTTGGTTCTTAAATGCCACCCAAGTTGCAGAGAACAGAAAAACTGGTGTCTTTTTAGTTAAGGAACAACATACACACTGTACTGAAAATACTTCCAGTATTAATTAGGCAAAGAAAATTATTTTGTGTAATGCACAGATACTTTAAATAAAAACATATTTCAAACCTGCAGCCTAAGGTAACGCATTTGGTTTTAAACATTTTGTTCTCCTAATGAAATTTAAACTGGTGTCTTGTTAATAAAGGAACGGACACCGTGAATTAGGGATATACTTCCAGTATTAGGCATGGCTATTTTGAATAAAGAAAAGTCTTCCAAGTGTAGTGCATAGATACTTCAAATGAAAACATTCTAAAGTGCTAAATGAAAGCACTAAATAAATAAATAAATAAAATACTTCCAGTATAAGGGACATATACGTCAACAAAAGAAAATTTTTAAAGTATAAAAGTTTCTTTACTGTAGAGCCATGCCATATATACAGTAAAAAGTGCAAATGTAGTTGTATTTATTTTCTTAAAGGACACAAAATATGCAAAGAACAGAAAAACTGTCTGGTGTCTTCTCAGTTAAAAAGAATCCTAAAATCAGGCACAACACTGAGATTTTGTTTAATACACACCATTTGTCATTTGTAAGGCCCTAAAGATTATTAGCCAGGAACACAAGCTTGTCCACAGTCTCTGGTTTCAACAGAGACCGGTGGCATGTCACAATGTTGCCACCAAAGCTAAATGCCCTTTCCGAAGGAGCACTTGTGGCCGGGATACAGAGATATTTCTGGGCCAGTCTAGCCACCCTTGGAAAATTAGCTTGGTGCAGCCGCCACCAGTCCAGTGGGTCAGTCTCTCCATCAACCTGCATTGTCTGCAGGTAACTTTTTAGCTCTATTTCGATGACCTCTCTGTCAGCGAGAGCAGCTGTGCCATCGGAGGTCTTTTTGAAAAAGCTTCCCAGGCTCCGTTTTACCTTCTTTGATTGCCTCAAAGAAGCTGCTTCAGCACCATCAGTTGCTGCTTCTGTGCTTGTGTGCGGCAGTGGCTCTCTGACCGTTGCAGCTTGCGCCTCCAACAGTGACAGAATTTCTGCTACCGCTCTGGTGTTGATGAACTCCTGGCGGTCATCAGCTATATATGCATCTTTAAACCGTGGGTCGACCAAGGAGGCCATATCCAGCAGGTCAACTGTTTTTGGGTCTGAGTACTTCTCGTTTAAGTACTCTAGGATGACTCTCTTCATGTCCTTGGTCAGCTCTGTGTCATCATCAGCTGCAGCAAGAACAGTGTTGTTGAAAAGATGGAGAACAGGTTTTATGTACGACACACTGACATAATCTTCTCCAGACAGCACGTCTGTGAATTCCAGCAGTGGGCCGAGGGTCCGGCTTATAGATTCCAAGACATCTGTATCTTGCCAAGTGGGTACCAGGTGTTTGGTTTTCCTGTCTGCTTTCAGTACCTGTGATAGGGCCTTCTCTTGTTCAAGCACCCTCTGGATCATCATCTGGCGTGACCCCCACCTTGTTGGTGTTTCTGTGATGAGCCGATGAAAGGGAAGATGGTGCTCTGCCTGGGCTTTCTTCAACTCTTTTCTTCTTTTCCAAGAGTATGAAAAGGCACTCACAATCTTCTTGCATACGCCAACAGCACGGTCAATTCGAGGGTCTTTCACACTTTTTTCTGTTGACAAATTTGTAATGTATTATTAGTTAATTTCATCTATAAATCTCTCTCTCTCTCTCCCCACACACACTGAACAACTATCATTACACCTATTGAAATGCTTGATTAGGATTGATTGAACATCATTTAACACAAATGCAACATTAAAATAGTACCATTGGGTATACAACTGAACAGAGGCAAATTCTCTAAACGTAAATGCAACATTACTGTGCAGTAATATAGGCAAATATTATAGTAGTAGTATAATGTTAAAATATAATTCTGCACTATTATATGAATATTATATTAATTATTTTTGTTTTTATATATATATATATATATATATATATATATATATAAACAAAAATAATTAATAATTAATATAATATTCATATAATACCAAGTGGGTTTATATAAATATTTATTAAAATATTAATATTATGCATATGCACAAAATGTTTTAACCTACCGATGGCGAGGTGCAGCCTGTGTCCAAAGCATTGCAGCCTGGTCCAATCATTCAGAGACGATTGACCACGTTTTGACCACGTTCGTTCCGTTATCAGTAGTAATGCAAACTTGGCTTTCTTCTTTAAAACCCCATGACTCAAGCGCTTCTTGAGTCCTTGTGCTATCTCCTCGGCCGTATGTTCAGCGGGGAAGTACGACGTCTGCAAACACCGGCTGCCAAGATTCCAATCATCCGTTATATAGTGAACGGTCAGACTGAGGAAAGGCTCCATGGTACGGCTCGACCACAGGTCCGTTGTAGTAGCAAAGTATTTCAAGTCACGCAGCTCTTTTTCAACATTTTCACGGAGCTCGGCATATACTTTTGGCATCTCTGTTTCTGTGAAGTATTTGCGGCTTGGCACCTCATATCGTGGATCAATAGCTCTGATCATGGCTTTAAAGCCGCGTCTCTCTACCGTTTGAAAAGGGACCATGTCCTTACACAAGTAAACAGTTATGGCCCTGGTAATTTCAATCCATCGCGGGCTCTTCCTGATATAAGGAGTACCTTTTGAAAATGACTGTTGGATTGAAGTTTGGATCAGTTCCTGTTTTTTCTGTCCTGCGTTCTTCTTCGTACTGGATTTTGCGGTTGGCTGGATTGCCTGGCAATGCTGGTATTCAACGACATGTTTAGTTTTGAGGTGGTAGAACAGATTAGTCGTGTTACCTCTCTTAGCTGGAACTTTTGCCCCACACACTCTACAGAGTATATTTTCCTGCTGCTCGTCGGACGGCTTAAATCCAAACCAAGTCCAAATAATAGATGTTGCACCCGTCTTTTTCACGAGCTCCTCTGTTTCGCTGACGCTTTCAGCCATGTTTATTCAAGATGACGAATATGATGATGCGTTGCAGCCGGCTGCAGCTCGTGGCTCTAAATTTCGCGGGTAGATTGCGTCATCAACATGCATTGTCGCGATAGAATTAAAATCTCTATCGTAGGCCAATTTTGTATCGTTTATATCGCATATCGTTTATATCGCCCATTACTACAAAGAGCTCAAACACACCATAATCCATTGCGTTGATCACGAGATATACCTCACAAAGTGATGCATACTTGCCTAAACAAACATGTCTCTCATCTTTCCGGGATGCAATGTGTTCCCTTTCGAGAGGTCTCTCCTATTGCGTAAGTAGCTTACGCTATGGGAAAACTCCTTTTCTCGAGAATATTGAAGTCTTTATGTAAAACGCATTGCAGCTGCACAGCTGACAGCAATGAACGAAGGAGCTCGGTCATTGGCTGTGCTGCGGCAACTTGCTCGAACCAATGAACTCTGAATGCGCGACCAATGAGCACGCTTCGCGCCCGCTCGCGTCAGAGCCCGCCAAGATGGGCGTGGCAAAGCTATATATTGGGCGCCCCGTCATGAGAGTTCTTTAGATTTAATCTCCTTCAGCGAACACATTCTTCGCTGGATCCTCCGGATTATTGGAAGCCTTCGCCACCGTGGAAAAGCATACCAGCGGGATTGCTTCGAGGACGTCGGCACCTTCAGCCGCCTTCAAGCACCTCCTACTGAGCCATCCGGCGCGCCATATACGCAAGTATTTTACATCTGTCCGCCCCGCGACATTTGTGAAAGAGCAATTTTCCAATAAGGCGTTGTTTCAAATGCCTTCCTGCGCGTCGTGCAGAGACCTTCTCCCGGACGGGGATCGTCACATCATCTGCGCTCGCTGCCTGGGCCGTGACCACGCAGAAGCTGCATTGACCAAGGGCGGATGAGCGACGGGGTCCTCGGCCCAAGATTGTGCTGAACCCTGAGCCTCGAAAGCCGTCCTAGCCACAGAAATGAGAAGAGAGAGTGCGTGTCTCGCAAAAGCCGGACCACTCTCTCTGCAAAAGCTCAAACATTACCCAGTCCCCTTACAGGCGGCTGGATATGTCCATACAGCAGTCAATGGGCCAGTCACAGAGCTCGCTCACCTGCAAACAAACGCCGTTTTTACGGCGACGCACAGAAAACACAAAAAGAGTCTTTTTCTGCCTGCATCACTAAGGGTTCACATGTCCACAAAGTGTGCATTCCCAGATACTGTCAAAACAGTGCCAAATTCATTCCCAGCTCAGGCTGCGCTTCCCATGAATGTAGATCACGTGCCTACGGTCATGTACGCACCACTACACACAAGCACTGTTCACACAGTTATAAATTCATCCCCAGTAAAAGCGGGAAACATTATAAAAGTGACGCGTGTGCCTACCACTGTTTATGCACCCCCACTTATAAACACTGCCCTTACAGTGTCAAACACAACCTCAGCTCAGGCTGCGAGTTTTACAAACACAGCGCGCGCTGTTGTAATCGCACACGCGCCCATTCACTCAGCCGCACAGCGCCTCTGAGAGCTACGAGCTCAGGTGATTCGCTAGCCGGGTCCCTACGTCACAGCGGCCCGCCCCTAGCCTGTATTCAGCCCATATCTGTACACGCAGCGGCATGGGAAAACATTCCAGATATGCCGAAATGGGTATTGAATATAGTAAAGCACGGATACTCGCTCCAGTTCGCTCGCAGACCACCACGTTTTACGACTGTGGTCGAGACGAAAGTGAGAAAAGAGTGTTCACATGTTCTACGCACCGAGGTGCGCAAACTAATAGAAAAGGGCGCTGTGGAAACTGTTTCCCCCTCTCTGAGCGGGACAGGTTATTACAGCCGCTATTTTCTCGTCCCGAAAAAGGATGGCGGTCTCCGCCCCATCCTAGATCTCAGACACCTGAACAAAGCACTAATGATTCGCTCGTTCAGAATGTTAACAACCAAGCATATCCTCGCGCAAGTGCGCCCAGGAGATTGGTTTCTCTCAGTGGATCTGAAAGATGCTTACTTTCACATTCCAATAGCGCCTCATCACAGGCCGTTTCTGAGATTCGCTTTCGAGGGACAGTCATACCAGTACACAGTACTCCCGTTCGGCCTGTCCCTGGCTCCCCGTACATTCACGAAATGTATGGATGCAGCACTTTCCCCCCTAAGACGAAGGGGAGTGCGAATACTGAATTATCTCGACGATTGGCTGGTTCTAGCACAATCAGAGAGTCAGCTAATAACACACAGATCTTGGATTATCAGCCATTTAGAATGCCTGGGTCTAAGAATCAATTTTGCAAAAAGCATACTATCTCCCAGCCAGAGGATTTCTTTCCTGGGAATAGTTCTAGACTCGATGCAAATGACAGCGCGTCTCTCATCGGAGCGCACGCTCACCATCCGGCGCCTTGCAACATCATTCAGAGCGTCAAACGGTTTCAGAGGATGCTCGGTCTCATGGCCTCAGCATCGGCCGTACTCCAGCTAGGATTGTTGCATATGCGCCCTCTCCAACGCTGGCTCAAGAGCCGCGTCCCTACTCACGCGTGGCGTTCGGGCCACTTTTTAATCAGAGCGAACCACGGCTGTATAAAAGCCCTGACGCACTGGAAAGCCGCCGACTGGTACCAGTCAGGCGTGAGTCTGGGTGTGAACACAAGGAGAAAGATGATAACGACAGATGCCTCCAAAATAGGTTTGGGGGCCCTTTACGAGGGCAGGCCTGTCTCTGGCTTTTGGTCAAACCCGGAGAAGCGCCTACACATAAACTGTCTGGAAATGAAAGCGGTCGCTTTGGCTCTCAGAGCCCTGCTCCCACATCTAAAAAACGAACACGTCCTGGTCCGAACGGACAACATGACGGTAGTGTCATACATAAATCGCCAGGGTGGACTCAGGTCGAGCTCCATGCATTCAATGGCCAGGAGACTCATTTTATGGTCCCAGCACAACTTGCGCTCGCTGAGAGCAGCGCATGTGCCAGGCGCCCTGAACCAGGGGGCAGACATGCTATCCAGAGACAAGATTCTCCCAGGAGAATGGGCTCTCAACCCTCTGACGATTCAGTGGTTATGGAAAACCTTTGGCAAAGCGGAGATCGACCTCTTCGCCTCCAAGGAGAACGCGCACTGCTCTCTTTTCTTCACGAAAAGCACGGACGCGCTCGCCCAGAGCTGGCCGAGCCGCCCCTTATATGCCTTTCCCCCGATCGCGATGCTGCCACAGGTCATCAGTCGGGTCAGAGAGGAGGAAAACGCAGTGCTGCTGATAGCCCCACTCTGGAAGAAACAAACATGGTTTCCAGATCTGATGCAAATGCAATCTGCACCACGGCCGATTCCACTGAGGCCAGACCTCCTCAGTCAGGCCAGCGGGATGATATTTCATCCCCGCCCCGATCTGTGGGCCCTTCATGCATGGCCCCTCGACGGGTTCCCAGGAACCTCGCGAGCGGAGCACTAAAAACCATCGCTGAGGCGCGGGCGCCCTCCACGAGACGCAAATATGCCCAGAAATGGAAAGTGTTCAGTGACTGGTGTAATACCAAGGGCCTGAACCCTGTAACATGCGAGATTACGAGTGTACTCGTTTTCCTACAAGGGCTTCTGGAGGCGGGCCGCACCCCCTCCACGCTCAAAGTATATGTGGCTGCCATCACAGCGTCACACGACCTTGTAATGGAATGTCCATTGGGAAGAAACGACCTAATTATTCGTTTCCTAAGGGGCACCAGGAGGATGAACCCTTCACGCCCCCCCTCAGTGCCGATCTGGGACCTAGCTACGGTCCTAGACGCTCTTAAAGGGCCCCCGTTCGAACCACTCCGAACCGTGCACCTTAAACAGCTCTCGCTCAAGACGGCGCTCTTGCTGGTTCTCGCCTCGGTCAAGAGAGTGGGCGACCTGCACGCGCTTTCAACAAGCGCTGCCTGCCTACAATTCGGACCTAACGACTGCAGGGTCGTCCTTAGACCGAAACATGGGTATATTCCTAAAGTGGATGATAACTTTGCTTTTTAGCTCAGGCACCTGCCTCTGGCTATCATAAGGCGAAGTTCAGCACGCACGGCGTTTTGCATGGTGTTCCCATAGCGTAAGCTACTTACGCAAAAGGAGAGACCTCTCGAAAGGGAACGACTCGGTTACTAACGGCTACTAATTAAAAAAAAATAAAAAAGTAGTCTTTTAGAATATCTAAATATATATAGAAATAAAAAAAACGAATAAGATAGAGAAATTGTGTCTAAAACAACAATAGGAATCAAAAAGCCTTTCTATGTATTTATATAGGAAGCTATGGGACCCTACAGGCGGTTACAGGACATCACACACATTTATATATTTTTACAGCCACTAGATGGCGCTCTTCTCACTTGAACATTTTTTTGTTTGAAGGCCAAGACTCTATTTTTATGTGAAATGTTGCATTTATTGAAAAATAAAAATATTTTTTTTTTTTTTTAAATTATATATTAATTCTAATTGAAAAAATAGCTAATAAAAATTATATAATTAATGCAAAGTATCATAAAAATCTTTAAAAATTCTAAATAATAAAGAAAAAATATTATTGAACAAAAATATATTTGAATGGTTTTCCTGGGGAAAAAAAAGTTAAATTTTAAGGCTTCGGTCACTTTTGACCGAAAGGAAGCTAAGTGTAACCCCTAAACGAAGAAGCCGTGAAGGTTAAAACAACAGTGACAGATCCAGCATGGACAGTTACCGGAATGAGGGAAGCAGCACCTGTCTGAGAAAGTAAACAGTTTGAGTTAAATTTCCAATGCAAATGGAAAGTTTGTGCAATTTGTTTGTTTTTGTGTAAGAATGCCTCAGCCTTGTAATATGGCATTAAATAATTACTGACTTTATTACAAAGCACTGGTATCATGCAGTTTGTGTTAAAATGTGTTTGGGTGGTTATTAATAATAATAATAATTATTATTATTTGTATTTATATAGTGTCTTTCCAACACCCAAGGTCGCTTTACAAAGATATGTAAAGGCAGTGGTTCTCAAACTGTTGTACGTAACGTTACATACGTGAGGTGACAGAAGGGGGTACGGGAACAAAATGCTGAATTTTGCCGTTCATTTAAGTCGACCTCACCTTAAAATAAGATTTAAACTGAGCATATTTTTTAATCAGGTAAAATTCTGTAAATACATGACATCCTCGTGCAGATTGCTGCCTTGGCAAATCGCACTATACTACCGTTCTATGGCAAGCCGTTTTAGCTTAAATTGTACCCAGCCTTACTCGTCGTAATTGCATTTTTACTAGTAAGAATTCAATTGGAGAGCTCTACAATTCAATTCTTACTAGTAACAATTACAATTAGAGAGCTCTCTAATTCAATTCTTACTAGTAAAAATACAATTGGAGAGCTCTCTAATTCAATTATTACTAGTAAGAATTACAATTGCAGAGCTCTCTAATTCAATTCTTACTAGTAAAAATTCCAATTAGAGAGCTCTACAAATGAATTTTTACTAGTCATATGTCTCCATTGACTTCCATTCATTTTTAATTACAGAGCTCTCTAACTGAATTGTTACTAGTAAGAATTACAATTAGAGAGCTCTACAACTGAATTCTCACTAGTAAGAATTACAATTAGAGAGCTCTCTAATCCAATTCTTACTAGTAACAATTACAATTAGAGAGCTCTACAATTGAATTGTTACTAGTAAGAATGCAATTACAGAGCTCTCTAATTCAATTCTTACTAGTAAAAAAACAAATTAAAGATATGTATAATTGCAAAGCTCTGTAATTGAATTAGAGAGCTCTGCAATTGCATTCTTACTAGTAACAATTGAATTAGAGTATGGCAAGCCGTTTTAGCTTAAATTGTACCCAGCCTTACTCGTCGTAATTGCATTTTTACTAGTAAGAATTCAATTGGAGAGCTCTACAATTCAATTCTTACTAGTAACAATTACAATTAGAGAGCTCTCTAATTCAATTCTTACTAGTAAAAATACAATTGGAGAGCTCCCTAATTCAATTATTACTAGTAAGAATTACAATTGCAGAGCTCTCTAATTCAATTCTTACTAGTAAAAATTCCAATTAGAGAGCTCTACAAATGAATTTTTACTAGTCATATGTCTCCATTGACTTCCATTCATTTTTAATTACAGAGCTCTCTAACTGAATTGTTACTAGTAAGAATTACAATTAGAGAGCTCTACAATTGAATTCTCACTAGTAAAAATTACAATTAGAGAGCTCTCTAATTGCATTCTTACTAGTAAGAATTCAATTAGAGAGCTCTCTAATCCAATTCTTACTAGTAACAATTACAATTAGAGAGCTCTCTAATTCAATTCTTACTAGTAAGAATGCAATTACAGAGCTCTCTAATTCAATTCTTACTAGTAAAAAAACAAATTAAAGATATGTATAATTGCAGAGCTCTGTAATTGAATTAGAGAGCTCTGCAATTGCATTCTTACTAGTAACAATTGAATTAGAGAGCTCTCTAATTTGGAATTCTTACTAGTAAGAATTGCATCAGAGAGCTCTCTAATTCAATTCTTACTAGTAACAATTCAATTAGAGAGCTCTGTAATTTAATTAAAGAGCTCTGCAATTGAGTTGTTACTAGTAAGAATTGGATTAGAGAGCTCTCTAATTGTAATTCTTACTCGTAACAATTGCATTAGAGAGCTCTCTAATTCATTTCTTACTAGTAAGAATGCGATTGCAGAGCTCTTTAATTCAATTAGAGAGCTCTACAATTGAATTGTTACTAGTAAGAATTACAATTAGAGAGCTCTCTAATTGCATTCTTACTAGTAAAAATTGAATTAGAGAGCTCTCTAATTGTAATTGTTACTAGTAAGAATTGGATTAGAGAGCTCTCTAATTCAATTCTTACTAGTAAGAATGCAATTAGAGAGCTCTCTAATTGTAATTCTTACTAGTAACAATTCAATTGTAGAGCTCTCTAATTGTAATTCTTACTAGTAATAATTGGAAAAGAGAGCTCACTATTCAGTGCCATCTCATTATGATAATCGTGCCTCATGTTTATTCATCTGGCATTCATATTGATCTTGCGTATTTTGATATATTTATTAGGCTAATGTTACCGAAGATGTGTTGTGAATGTTACGTTTTGCTTATAGACATTTGTGAATGTGATACATGCATGTGTGTAGGCCTACATCAAAGTGAAAATTAAGTGTATTTCCAACTCTGAACTCAGTCCAAGTAAATTCGGTTATTAAATAAACAAATAGCAAAACGAGTTGTGCGGTGTCCCCACCACTTTTCAAAGCAAAGTTACGCCACTGCTTATCCCATATAATTTGCGGGATAATTAGGGCCGGACTGTGCAACAGCATAGATTTCGGGTTTGTCCCGAATTTTTCGTGATGTCTGGTCACCCTAGTTACAGTCTTCATAATGTAACAGTAGCCGAATGCAAATATATATATATGAATGCAAATGCCTATATGTACATAAAATGTCTAACCACGCCTAATATGACTTTTATTTTGAAAAGTAGGAAATGGGTGTAATCCGTTTTGCATCTAATGAATATGAGTTTTTACTAGTAATAATTGCATTAAAGAGCTCTCTAATTGTAATTGTTACTAGTAAGAATTGAATTAGAGAGCTCTGCAATTGTAATTCTTACTAGTAATAATTGAATTAGAGAGCTCTCTAATTGCATTTTTACTAGTAAGAATTGAATTAGAGAGCTCTCTAATTGTAATTGTTACTAGTAAGAATTGAATTGTAGAGCTCTCTAATTGCAATGCTACTAGTAAGAATTGCATTAAAGAGCTCTCCAATTCAAATAGAGAGCTCTGCAATTGCATTCTTACTAGTAAGAATTCAATTAGAGAGCTCTCTAATTCAGTTTTTACTAGTAAGAATTGGATTAGAGAGCTCTCTAATTGTAATTCTTACTAGTAACAATTGCATTAGAGAGCTCTCTAATTGAATTCTTACTAGTAAGAATGCAATTGCAGAGCTCTGTAATTGAATTAATGAGCTCTGCAATTACATTCTTACTAGTAAAAATCGAATTAGAGAGCTCTCTAATCGTAATTGTTACTAGTAAGAATTGAATTAGAGAGGTCTCTAATTGTAATTGTTACTAGTAAGAATTGAATTGTAGAGCTCTCTAATTGAATTCTTACTAGTAAAAACGTAATTACGACGAATAAGGCTGGGTACAATTTAAGCTAAAACGGCTTGCCATACCGTTCTAGACAATGTACCTTTGTAAAATAAAAGATTTAACATTTAGCCTACTAGCATGCAGAACAAATATAGACACAGGCTGTGCATGGAGATCGATATAAGATTCAAACTCTCTTCGATACAGACACATTCCCTGTGTGAGTTCCTGTGTTTAATGTTGATCACATTATATGAAGGTCCACACGACTGCAAATGTGACATTGATTTTATACAACAGTTCAACAAAATAAATAATATTAAGTGATGTTCATTTAGGCTACAACACAGTTGTCAGTATTTTTTACAACAAAATAATAGCTCCAACGAAAGCCACAGCAGAACTGCAGCACACAGCAGTGTTTGTGAACAAATCTGCGGCTTTGAACGAATCATTAGAGTCAATAATTCAATTATTAATTCATAAATACGTCCACTTGCTTCGTTACTGAATGAATGACTCGATGACTCACCACCTATTGGCAGTTTTAATTTAACATTTAAAAGCATCACTTTGTTTTTACCATCATTGCACATTTCTCTATTGAATTTTTTTTTATTTAAATCGATTTAAGGGGGCACATATTGTCCCCTACTGAAAAAGTTGTGTCTGAAGAGTGGGGGTACGAAGTAAGATGTTAAAAGCCTCATGGGGTACAACTCTAAAAAGATTGAGAACCACTGGGACTGGGTTAAGGAATAGAACAATCAACATCAAAGCACAATACACATACCAAGGGCAGAAAGTAGGCCTAATATACAGAGGTCACTTACAAAGTTAGGTTAAAGATACAAACAAAGAGGGATTCAAACAAATAGCATATCAATAACAATGTTTAATTTTACAGACTGTGAGCTGAAGTGTAATATACAGAATCAGATAAAATATGTGTTTTTGAAGGAGAGAAGGGTGGATGTTGGACGGATGTCTTGAGGAAGAGCATTCCACAACCTCGAAGCCACTACACTAAAAGACTCCCATGTAACCAGACTATTGAAACCGACAGAATATGACAGCCCCACCTCAGATATTTTTCACCAGCTGCCACTGATTACACCAAAGCCCCAAAAAAGTGGGGAATTCAGTCCATGTTATGGCTCCATATTTTTTTCAGGGACATAATGACAGCCATGGACATGAGAAGATGAGATTACAATGTTCACTGACATTTTGTGCACCAGCTCCAATCTTGTCAGCTCTCAGAAAACGGAAACATGAGTTCAAGCTGCACAGGACCGACACCATCTCTCAACTTAATTGAACATACCCCTTTAAGTGACCTCAAGTTGGGTTTTGTTGTTGTTCTGAGAATTTTGCTCAGGAATCAGTTCAAAGACTTCAGCATTACACAATAAACATTTTCAGCTGTCTCTTTCATCATGTTGCTGGCTATCTACAGGTGAGGTGGTTACCTGTACTCACAATCATACACACAAATACACAAAAAGATGATAAAGGAACACCAGTATGGACACACCTAGTAAATCTTTATTATAACTTTTTCTTCTTTTCTTTTTCTGTCTTTTTTTGCATTTTACAATATTAGTATATTTAGTAAGTAATTAAAAGTAAATGAATTACAGTGACCTCAAAAACGTTAAGCTATCTATCCTTTCCAGGGACGTGCGGTCAGGGTAGGCAGGGTAGGCAGTGCCTCACCAAAGGAAATGTTGACATTACATTTATTAATTCCAAGAGCTTTATTAATTCACCACATTATTAATTGCATTTATTTTATTCCAAATATTAATTTTTGTAACAAAATTTTTCAGGAATACACATATAATATAATCCTTTTGCCATTGTTTGCTCCTAAAAATCATTGTTTCATGCAGAAAATTCAAGGCCATGGCCATTGAGGCAGAGGTTAGCTGTGCCTCTTTGGTCCATAGAACGTAGTTTACGTAGATTTGCGCATGCGCAGTCAGTTCTCGTGCTGTCTTGAATTATCAACATTGAGGCAGAGACCGAGCGTGCTTCATGTCACGTGATCCACTCGCGCTCACTCACTCCGCGCTTCAAGCTACTTAGCATCTAGCGGCGCCTAGCGTTGGAAGCGTCCTATGAAGAAAAAGAGTTGTGGTCGTTAACGGGAAGCCGTTGTAGACGAAGTCCATGCGTCTATCCCTCTGGACAAAGATGTCAATTACTTTGTTGTAAAAGTCCTCTTTGTTGGGTGTATTTATCAATTTCATGAGTCTCTCCTTTTCAATGGAAATAAGAGCCAAGGAGGAAAGTCTGTTCTGCTCCGAGTCCATTCACGTCAGAGGCGCCCGCGCCATTGGATGTGCAGTTGCCGCAGCACAGCCTATTATGAGCGAACCATACGCTCACTGTGCTAACGTTAGCTGTGCAGCTGCAAATGCGTTTTACATAGGCTTCAGTAAATCGAGGAAAATGAGTTTCGTCTAGAAATAAAAGTAAGCACCCCTTTAAAACGTAAATTATTCATTTATTTATTATTTTTAAAACCCTTATATTGGCTTGTGTGTGTTGTCTGATGGTGGACTATAGGCCTGCTGTGCGCTGACACCAAAATGTTCTCTCTTCCATACCCTGGTGCGCTGTCACCTCTGCCACATTTGTACTGTTGGTCTATCTGTGCGATTATGGTGCATTTCGTAAGGGTTAAAATGCTGTTTTATTGTAGTTCTCTTTTTTTAATCCTGGTGCGCCGTCGTCAGACGCTCATTGCGTGTCGGTGTGTGCGCCTATAGCGCAGTTTGTAGGAGCGAATAAGCTGTTTTTGTACTTTAAAGCTGTACTGCTGACACAATGTTTTCTGACTGTAGCCTATTCAAATCCTGGTGCGCCATCACCAGAGTGACCAGACCAATAGTGTGTGTGTGGCTGTCTGTGAGCGTTTGCGCATTTTGAAGGAGTGACTATAGGCTGCTTGTCGGTTCACTGACAACGCGCCGCCTCCCTCTCTTACTGTGTCCCGCACAAAACATTTGTTTGTTGTATAAGTCATAAGATAGATGTGTCCATTATTAGATTTGATTGTGCATTAGCCTCACATATGACTGACTTTGCTGTATGCAGGCAGCGATGTGATGATGCCTGATATTAACTTGGGTTGCTACATTAACTGAATGAATATATGAACATATATGCCACATTGATAGGTCACAGCCTAACGTTACCCATGACAAGATTTCACCGCACGTTACTGATCCTTTCATATTCTATCTAGTCTTCATAAATTAAAGGGACATTGTGTAAGAATTTCTCCCATCTAGCGGTGAAATTGTATTTCAATTCAAACGAATTGTGCTGCTCTCCAGCGGCTTGCTTTTTCAAATGCGTGTTGCATCTACGGTAACTGTTAATAGGGCTGTAATCTCCCAGTCGACTAAGTTAGTCGATTAATTGGTCGATACGTTCTGGCTCGACTAAATTTTTGATTGGTCGACTTTTTGCCGCGTTAATTTCATTACATTCATTTAATCACTAATTGCTATGGGGGTTTTTTCAGTAGAGGTGGGCGGATCGATCCTGAAGTATTTCGCAATAAACAAACCACAAGTGTACATAACGGTTCAAAATGTTGACGTCAGTAAGATTTTTTTTAATGAAATTAATATTTTTATTCAACAAGGATCGATGTATTAAATTGATCAAAGGGTTTTACACTGTTAAAAAATATATATACTTCATATAAATGCTGTTCTTTCAACTTTGTTCATCAAATAATTCTGCATAAAATGTATCATGGTTTCCACAAAAATATGAAACTGTTTTCAACATTGATAATAATATGAAATGTTTCCTGAGCAGCAAATCACCATATTAAAATGAATTATCATCATGACTGGAGTAATGATGCTGAAAATTTAGCTTTGATCACATGAATAAATTACAGTTTACTATGGCAAAGAAAACAGATAGCCTATGTATGTATTTTAGATCAAATAAATGCAGAAGAGAATTAAAAATCTTACAGACCCCAAACTTTTGAACAGTAGGCTAGTTACAATAGCACATTTACTATAATTAGGGTAGTTTTGTAATTAAGTCACTGACTAATTACAGGCGAGTTGAGAGCAGAAATCACAAAATATTTAGTAGTCTTGAAAACGTATTCAGATTTAGCATATTAATGATGCATTCACCTCATAAATCATGACACACTGCTCTAGCACAGGAAAGTGCATACAAGTTCAAGTTCTTGCTTTTAAAATGAAAAAGTATTGGTATCGGCGATACTGGCCCTGTATTTACTTGGTATCGGATCGATATAGAAATGTTCAGTATCGCCCACCCCTAGTTTTCAGAGCACCCCTGTTTCACAGGTAACAGTCTGTCTTCAGAACAACCCCCTTGTTTTCACTTTTTTGGATTAGCCCAACCCACTGGAGACAGATTGAAGAAAGAACTAGGCTACTAAGGCATATTGGTCTGCAGTATCATCCATGGTGGTTTGCTGAATTTAGCGTTTCATTTACTGTCAAAGTAGTCTATCATGTCAAAGACATTGGGAGTGTGGCAGTATTTTATGAAAATAGAAAAAAAAGTCGTAGACAAAGTTTGCACATCACAGCTCGACATCAAACATGGCATATCACCTAAAAACGGTAAGCTAACTTGTCTGCGTTTAGTTGCCCCGTCTGTTTTGAGTTGCTATATGAATGAACATATCAGAGTTGGCATAAAACATTGAAATATGCCAATTAGAAATAATCGTTTTATAAGTTAACTGCAGGCGCACGTAATGACGGTAGCATCCCCCAGACACACTCAGACCACGCTGGAAACATTTTATGGTTCACTTTTATTATTGTGACCATTTATTTCTAGTATTATTTATTGGATTTTTTTTTTTCTTTTTTTTTTTTTTTTTTTTTGGGAGCCTAATGCGCAATTGCGCTGTGCCCACCGTTTGTATTTGTTTTGAGCCTATGCTTTATTTTTCAGTTATGCACTTTATTTCGTTTCTGCTCTCGTCTTGATCTGGTTTGTTTAATAAATATTCTTTTTTTCGTTAAAGTGGACGTGTCTTGTGTGTTTAAGAGTAAAAGCTTTAAGTTGATATTCGTGTCTCAGCCGCGAAGCTGAGCTCCTATGTTCAGCCTCGCTCTGTGCGAGGACATGCACAGAGCGGCTGAAATGATAGTGTCTGTCAGTTATCATAACATTATGACAAAAACAATTGTCTAAATTATGTTGGATATTCCTCAACAGTTCTTGTGCTGATATAGTTGACATAGTACTATTTTCGGAAATCATAGGCTATATTGCGCAGGTGCACGTGATGCAACGCTGTCAGAGCTGACAGACTCGAGTGTGTCATTTCAGTGCAAAATAATTAGGTCAAAAAACGATTTAATATACTGCAATAGCCTACAAGTTTATTATAATAAATATATGTTTATTTATAATTCATTTAAATGCAGACAAGGCTACCAAGTATACTGCGCAGCTATTAATCTAACGTTTTTTTACGTTAGAAAAAACAGTGCAATGCAGCCTTTTAAACTTGCCGGGGCAGTGACGAGCGCCTCTCACTGCTCTGCTCCTCTGTTTCTGCTGCTTTCAGTTACGTGACGCTGGCTCTGAACAAAAACGCGTTGTGGAAACCTGTTGGCCTAGTACTTTTTGACCCTGTCTGCTATTATAGTTTTTCAAGATGGCGGAACTACATGGAAGCCTCCGTGGACCTACCCGTCACATGTATACAAAGATAATAAATTCTTCGTTTACGAGGATAAGTCAGATAATTGGCAGAGGTATTTGTACACCATTGAGGACATATTTATGAATAAAAATATTGATTTTAGATAATAAAATACCTAAAAAACTACACATTGTCCCTTTAAAATATAGGCTATATATTTTATTAAAAAAATATTCAAAAAAACATATTTCCCCTTATATTTATTATTATTATTATTATTATTATTATTATTATTATTATTATTATATTATAAAACCTTTTTAATACATAACATTTTTAATAATAAATTATATTATATAAAACCTTTTTTCAATATGTAACTATTGATTTGTTTACTACTAGAAATTAAGTATTTAGTAGTAATACTATATAATAATAAATTAGGCTATATTATAACAACTATTTTTACAATTGCACAATATAATTTATTTTTACATTATTATCCTTAATACTATTAATAATAATTATAATAATAAGTATTAGTATTATTAAATTAAAATTTTTAAATTTAATACATAGTATAGTATTTAGGTTTTAAGTGTGTCCGAAGTTTTTACTGCTATGTAGGCTCTTCATCTAAATATCTGAGATGTTTGAGTTTAAAACGCTTCGATGGCAGGGTTAAAAGATTAAATTAAACCTTTCTATGAAATGTTTCAGCGACGAGTAAAGACCCAAAACAATGACATCTGTCCCACATTAAAGCTTGCAAAAACAGCGATAGGCTCAAAGAAAAGCCAGCTCCATGCCGAACACAGACAACAGACTAAGACAGGCAGCCAGAGCTGAAACATGGTGGGCCAATGTTTTGAAAACACAGCCGACCCTGAGACTGGAATCTAATAAAGAACAAGCAATCCTGCTTTTTAGATATTTTCCCTCAATGGTGAGTTTGTGTGTTCTGCATTATATTCAATGAAATATTGTAAGATCTGTGAATGAAAATCACAATCACTATTTATAGGTGTTGTTGTTGAAATCTGTGTCCAATTTTCACATAACTATGCAAAACACACTTTCCAAGTTTAGTCTTACTTGCACTGCATCCAAATGATACAATAACTCAAAATGTTTTCCTCCAGATTGTCGTGACAAGAGTGATTAAATCTGGCAGACATGTTAGACTCGTGTTAGACTTTGGCACACACGTTTCCTCACTTGATCACCTCTTTCCTTATACCATGAAAACTCACAGAGAACAGTAAAGCTTAAATCAGGGCCTTTTCAGTGTTTTTCCTTTAAATATAAATTAAAAACTGTATGATCAAGAAGAATTAACCAGCCCAGTTTGCCAGTGTTCAGCTCTTTTAGTTAAAGTACTAGTCAATCCCTAACTTGTCACATCTTTATTACCATTGACAGGTGTAACACTGCAGACCGCATAATGCAGTTTGTGAAGAACTTGCGATTGATCTAAACATCATGGGACCAGTTTTCATCATACAATTTTTATTTGATCAAGTTCCAGTCTCTTTAAATATATTATATAAATACTGATCAACTCTAAATTGCCTGCACACAATAAGAAAGATAGGGACAGAAAATGAGACACATTCGCTAAACATCATGGTCAAGCACTTGTTTGGTTACAAAGAACTTAACCAATCAAATTCCAGTCCAATGTCCTAAAAGAACCCTCATTAGGTAACCATAGAAACAACATGAAATCCTCTAACAAACTCCATTATTTTGTGTGCTATTTGCTGCCAAATCTGTTGATCAATATCATAGGCATAGTTTTGGGTGGGTGGGTGTTCACCTTGATGTTAATGGGTAGTATAAAGCAAAGCTAAAACTGTTTGAGAAGTCTTGTGGCAAGACTCACGAACAGTGTGTTCCCTACAAAGATCAAATGAAACCTACTCCACTGATCAATATAAATGAGAACATGTACGGCGTGAAATTCAAGAAGGGATATTTCATCCAAAAATGAACATTCTGTCATCATTTACTCATGTCGGTCCAAACCTGTATGACATTCTAATCTAGAGAACTGTGACTAGAAACAAAGAGAAAGAGATTCAGGAATCACATGGGCCTTTAAAGAGGATGAGCTGCATGATTCTGGATAAATTGAGAATCCCGATTTTGTTGTTTCAAACAGAAATCGCGATTCTATCACGATTCTGAACAGACAACTAAACAAAATACCAAGTAATTTACCAGAGGTTCAGAGAAAATGTTAATTGCTGCATTATGTTTAAAATGTTAAATTAATCTGAATTATTTTTAAAAATCTGTTTAAATGAATGAGTCAATGACTCACTCTTAAAGACGTCACTTGTTTCATTACTGGATGAATCAGTGTTTTTGAACGAATCTCTTGAATGAATGATTCAATAACAAAATACATTTTTTGCCATCTGGTGGCGTAACGATGTAATCGAGACAATCATTATTTGAAGTGCTACATTGATTAACTCTATTTTAATCGCTTCCGTAGACATCAGTGTTTATATTTTTATCCTGTATACTTCTGTGATTAATATGAATAAACACAGAAATAACAATACTGTGTGGTTGAAAAGACTAATTGTGAAGATGTTTCATACCTACACATGATAAATGCTTTCTCTAGGTCATTGCGAACGCAGATTTGAGTGTTCTGGTAGGATTTTGTCAAAGGTTTAATAGACACAGGCGAATCGGTAGGAATGAGATCACAATCTTTTAACGATTAATCATGCAGCTCTAGATGATGGGCAGAGAAAAAACAAAGTAATGAATAAAAAAAAGATGAATCAATAGATTAAGGGTAGGTGAGCTTAAAGTCCACTAGGCCTCTCATCTATCATAATAAAGAAATGGAAGGGGGCTCATGGTGAAGATGAGACATTTAAGCACTCTGAGGAAAGGCGTCGCGCCACTGGAAGCCCCTTAAAGCCTCAGCTGTTGTTTGTGGTCGTCAAGGCTACCTAAACCCTTGTATTTCACATCTAATTTCGTGGTTGCCGTGGAGAGCAAGTCTGCCTGGCTCACCCTTGACAACGGCTAATCCGTGAAAGTTCAGGTGGCCCTCCTTACCAAGACAAAGGGATACCAGAGTTATCATGAGAAAGGCAGTGTCTTCAACACTGATAATCAAAAATAAGACCTTTTCATCTGCCTAACATTTATAAGCATCACTGACAAAAACCATTTGTGACCCTAGAGATACTCATTACAATATTACAGATTTAGTTTGTATCAGGTAGTTATTCAGTAGTATTCAATTCAGGTACTCTGAATAAATGCACTGTGAACATATTTCTACAAACAGGGTAGGTCTGATTTGTTCCAGAATTTTTTTTTTTGTTATGCTGGTTGAAAATCTCATAAAATGTTCGTCCAATCATTGCAATGGTATGTCCTACCTGCCTGTCAACATATGTATTTCCATACCTCCGCACACCCAGTTCGCACAGACATCACACGTCATCAGCCTGTTTAATGCTACGTTAGACAGACGTCAGTCTCTGAGCACCACAACCAAAACAGCAGCCCCCGTTTACAATTTCTCCTGAACCAAAACACGGTCATGCTGCGTTCACGCCATAACTGTAATTTGGAAGAGATGGAACCTGTGACGTTATACCCTGAGCGGTTCGTGACTCGAATTTATGCCTTTCAACCGAAAATGAATCTGCAGCAGTCAGGAGGTACAGGTCGATGCTCTTTAAGTTGTAAATGTTCATTATTTTTGTAATGTAATGTGCTTTGAGACATGAGGTAATTTAATGGCGTCTCTCATGATGCTTTGCAGACTCTGCTGTGTCCGTTCATGTGTTTTGAAGGAGGCGTGGCTTTGGAAATCTCATGCTTTTAAAGCTAACACGCTTTTGCTAGCCCTCTCCAAAAATTGCCTACCCTACCTTTAAATATTGTTTGGAGGGAAAAAAAATAGATGTTTGCAAGAGATTATAAATCTGCAAACATTATAATACCCTGCTCCCTGGATATAGACAATTTGTGTCAAAGATATTCCTAATAATATTAATAATAATAGGTTACAATATACACTCACCTAAAGGATTATTAGGAACACCATACTAATACTGTGTTTGACCCCCTTTCGCCTTCAGAACTGCCTTAAAGGGTTAGTTCACCCAAAAATGAAAATTATGTCATTAACGACTCACCCTCATGTCGTTCCAAGCCCGTAAGACCTCCATTCATCTTCGGAACACAGTTTAAGGTATTTTAGATTCAGTCCGAGAGCTCTCTGTCCCTCCATTGAAAATCTATGTACCGTATACTGTCCTTGTCCAGAAAGGCAATAAAGACATCATCAAAGTAGTTCATGTGACCTCAGTGGGTTAGTTTGAATTTTTTGAAGCATCGAAAATACATTTTGTTCCAAAAATAACAAAAACGACGACTTTATTCAGCATTGTATTCTCTTCCGGTTCTGTTGTCAATCCGCGTTCACGAGTCCAGTGACGCTGCTGACGTAAGACGCTGCTGACATGTTATCTGGTGCGTCCGTGTATTCGGGTTCAAATAAATATGTCTGGTTAAAAAAAATGCAAGTCTTCCCCTGTGTCGAAATCCTTAGACATGTTTGCGAAGATTGTTTTGTTTACAGCGTGCCTCTCCCTCAGACTGTAAACGAAGCTCGGGCGCACCAGATAACACGTCAGCAGCGTCGTGAACGTGGATTGACAACAGAACCGGAAGAGAATACAAAGGGTGAGTCGTTAATGACATAATTTTCATTTTTGGGTTAACTAACCCTTTAATTCTACGTAGCATTGATTCAACAAGGTGCTGAAAACATTCTTTAGAAATGTTGGCCCATATTGATAGGATGGCATCTTGCAGTTGATGGAGATTTGTGAGATGCACATCCAGGGCACGAAGCTCCCGTTCCACCACATCCCAAAGATGCTCTATTGGGTTGAGATCTGGTGACTGTGGGGGCCATTTTAGTACAGTGAACTCATTGTCATGTTCAAGAAACTAATTTGAAATGATTCGAGCTTTGTGACATGGTGCATTATCCCGCTGGAAGTAGCCATCAGAGGATGGGTGCATGGTGGTCATAAAGGGATGGACATGGTCAGAAACAATGCTCAGGTAGGCCGTGGCATTTAAACGATGCCCAATTGGCACTAAGGGGCCTAAAGTGTGCCAACAAAACATCCCCCACACCATTACACCACCAGCCTGCACAGTGGTAACAAGGCATGATGGATCCATGTTCTCATTCTGTTTACGCCAAATTCTGACTCTACCATCTGAATGTCTCAACAGACGTCGAGACTCATCAGACCAGGCAACATTTTTCCAGTCTTCAACTGTCCAATTTTGGTGAGCTCTTGCAAATTGTAGCCTCTTTTTCCTATTTGTAGTGGAGATGAGTGGTACCCGGTGGGGTCTTCTGCTGTTGTAGCCCATCCGCCTCAAGGTTGTGCGTGTTGTGGCTTCACAAATGCTTTGCTGCATACCTACAACCATGCCACGTCAGTTTGGAGTTCAGGATATTGTCTTGACCAGGACCACACCCCTAAATGCATTGAAGCAACTGCCATGTGATTGGTTGATTAGATAATTGCATTAATGAGAAATTGAACAGGTGTTCCTATTAATCCTTTAGGTGAGTGTATACATAGGAATAATAAACTCATTAAAAAAGTAGCTCTGCACGATTCTGGATAAATTTAGAAGAAAAAAAATCCAAATTGAGATCACAATTCTCCCATGGTTCTTAACAGACAAGAGACAATAGCCTAAACATAATAACATGTTTACTGGAGATTTACTAGAGATTCTGACAAAATGTTTATTGCTTACAGTGGTGTGAATAAGTTATTACCCCCATGCTAAAGTTGCCTAAAAAGAGGAATAAAAAATCATCTTTTTGGAAATTGATCTTAATGCCTTAATTAGAAAAATGAGGAAAAATCCAACCTTTAAGGACACCAATTTTCTTTGTGTATGAATAATGTATCATAAATAAATAAATGTTCTTCCTTAAAATACAGGGTGCATAAGTCAGGCCCCCCCTATGTTAAATTCCCATAGAGTCAGGCAGATTTTTTTTTAAAGGCCAGTTATTTCATGGATCCAGGATAATATGCATCCTGATAAAGTTCCATTGGCCTTTGGAATTAAAATATCCACACATCATCACATTCCCTTCACCATACCTAGAGATTGGCATGGGGTACTTTCCATAAGATCATCTTTCAATGCAAATCAAACCAGCTATTAGGCTAACTGAAATAACACCATGCCAATCTCTAGGTATGGTGAAGGGAATGTGATGATGTGGGATATTTTAATTCCAAAGGCCAAGGGAACTTTATCAGGATGCATATTATCCTGGATCCATGAAATAACTGGCCTTTAAAAATAAAAATCTGCCTGACTATGGAAATTTAACATAGGGGGGCCTGACTTATGCACCCTGTATTTTAAGGAAGAACATTTATTTATTTACGATACATTATTCATACACAAAGAAAATTGGTGTCCTTAAAGGTTGAATTTTTCCTCATTTTTCTAATTAAGGCATTAAGATCAATTTCCAAAAGATGATTTTTTATTCCTCTTTTTAGGCAACTTTAGCATGGGGGTAATAACTTATTCACACCACTGTAAGTCTATATAAAATGCTTAATTTGAATGAGGGGGTCACCATCACATTTGAATAAGAAACAATATCTACAATATATACACATACCTATAGACGAGATCATTAGTTTAAACAGCATACGCACACTGGAACATTTGACTGCACATCACATTTTTGACATTATGATAGCCTCTGCTTGCAATCGTAATGCAACGGACCGTTCTACGACAGTACGGGACATAAATTAAACCTTTCAATAAAAGGATTGTTGAGCTGTTTACGCTGGTATATACAATAAAAGAGCCAGCAAAGCGACAGGAAATACAAAAGACCACAAGAAACCTGCCTACCAACCTTACACAACCCCGAAGGTGGACTTGTCTTGGGCTGAGGAGAGCAGAGACGAGTTCTTTCTACGCATACTTCAACGGTCACAATATGACGTCACACTCTGCGTGTATGTTTTTTTAAATAAATAATTTAACTTATAAATAACTTTTTAATAGCCCACTTAAAGTGTTTATTACACATAAATTACTAAATGCTAAAAATGTATAAATGTAAATGAACAAAAATTTGTGTTGCATTTACAATCCTGTGAAAAATAAGGGGTGCCTAACCCCCAGCAGCACCCCCTACTTCCCGCTCCCCTAATTGATAAACTTTTATCCCAGTACTTGTGTGATAATTTGAACATTTGTAACACAGAAACGATAGTGTGTGGTGGTATAGACGACAGTTTGTGACGATGTTTAATGACAACTGCTTTCTCTGGGTCAGCAGCAACGCCAACTCAGATTTTCCGGTGTGATTTTGTCAAAGGATCAAACCGGTGTCATTTAGGAATGATACGTGTGGGTGTTTGAATCGAGATCGCGATTGTTTAACGATTAATCGTGCAGCTTTAATTGTAAGCCATTTAAAAACGTGTAAACTGGGTCTATATAACAGTATATAAACAGTAAACTGTCACAGTCCAAAGACAAGGATGAGTCAAAAGTTCCAATCCATATAATAGGCTAAAAGAAAAAAACTCAGATGACACAGTGTAACAGCGTGTCTATACAAACAATATCCCACAATAAACAGGAAACCAAGGAACTATACAAGTAGCTACAATGAACTAAAAGACTAGGTGTGATCAAATTAAATGTTGTAACTGATAAGAGCAGGAAACTTGAACAAATGAAACTGATGATAAACAAACTCAAAGTCCATGAAAATGGAACAGCCAACAAATGTTATGTGACACAAACAAATAAAACAACCTTTTTAAAAGTTTGGGGCCAGTAAGACTTTTTAAACGTGATTACAGTAAAAATTGTAATAGCTAATGTATGGTTCTATTTTTATGCATTTAATTTAACAATTTATTCCTGTGATGGCAAAGATGAATTTTCAGCAGCCATTCCTGCACATGATCCTTCAAAAACTAAAAAGAATTTAATTTTGTAACATTATAAATGTCTTTACTGTAATTTTTTAGCAAATTATTGCATCCTTGCTGAATAAAAGAGTTATTTTCTTTTTCTTTTCTTTTTAGACCCATAACTTTTGAACAGTAGTATAGTTTTTAAGCTACATCAAAGCTAAGTTAACTTTGGCTTCTCATTCTTATTGGCCTCATTTGCTGTTTGCTTAACGTCTGAAGCAGTACTTTGAGACCAGTAGATCACTTATAACGAGCGTAAGTCATGTTTTCCACAGGCCTTTGCATGAACTGTGTTCAGGTGTTGTTGTAATCCTTGGAAAGAGAAAGGATGCTAACAGGCGTGACACATCTGCTTACACTTTTTAAGATTTTGAACTCTGCCACGTCAATAAAACCGACAGGCCCAAACACTAGACTCTCTAACCATCAATGTAGGCCTACTGCTGTGAGATGAAAGACTTGGAATAGCACAGGCAAAACAGATGACACAAGTCTGCAGGAATAAAGGAAAGCAACTCCAGCATGCCTTTATCATTTATAGAGTGGATTTAGGTTGGCTCCAACAATCATGATAATTACAACAGTAGGCTAAATTTAATAAAGTAGGTAGAGTTTAATTTTAGTCAATTTCAAGTTAAAACAAATGATTTCCCATGAGAACTTTGCATTCATATATTCTTCATATGCTAGATATGGTGTCTGATTCTCTGCTTAGCCTTCATGATTATTAAGCAGCTGTCAGGGCAGTTTAACTGTGTGTAATTTTAGGTTAGTTTATTCTCCTCAGGCGGTCCTGATTCACATGGTGCCACAGGTTGGATACAAGACATGAGGCAAGCCAGGGAGTGCATTTGATTTTGTGATTTAACTAACTTGACATGTACTGGTTTCAAGCAGGTAAAGAGGCATTTTTTTTTCCATTGGCAGACTATTCACCCTATTTCTACGGTGCAGATGGATTGCAGCTGAAGAGGAAGCAAAGCAAACAAGCATAGTAAAAAAATATATATATAGATAAATTTAAAAAAAGTAAATATAACTTCTAGATTTAATGTTTAATATAATGTTTTACTTTCCATTTCTTCAAGTTTGTGAAATTTACTAGCAATTATGGAATGAAAATAGTTTTGAAGTAAAAAGTGCTTCTGCAAGGATAGCATAAAGCATTGCCACCCTAAGCCATTGTTTTTGGGCTATATATATATATATATATATATATATATATATATATATATAAATGGTGCACTCTGACAAGAAAAAAAAGGGAAAAGACAAAATCACATAAAAAAAGGCACATTTATTGACACTAGGGCTGTCAAATTTGATTCAATTTTGATTCAATGTCGATTAATTTGGTACAGTACATGGCAAACTTCTTCAAAGAAAAAAACCCTTGCCAGCTAACCAATCACAGCACATTTTGTATTTCAGAAGGAGGGGCTTCATCGAAAACGAAGTTCAACCAGACTGGGGAGAGAAGAGCTGTAATATGTAAAATATGTGAAAAATGTGTTGTTTTTTTTAACAATCAATCATGAAAACATTCTAGAATCGCCAAAAAACATAACCATACACTGCGTAAAAGGGCATAATAGGACCCCTTTAAATTATATTTCAGGAGCATAGGTTTTCAAAAAGGTTGTTACAAAACATGCATTTAAAATTGAGAGTAATAAATTAAAAATTTTGTTTTAGCCTGTTACAGTCTGACATTTTTATCATTTAGCACAATATTTTAATTAAAATATTAATTTTATTGACAAAACTTATTTCTGTAAAAGTAAAATGGACAACAATATGAAATCAAGGAAAACTGACTACATTGAAAGAACATCAAGACTATGACTACAAAAGAAAAATGCTATAAAAATTAACACTGCAGAAGATTATTGCTAAGAAATCCTCCACTGTTCTGAATTCAGTGTTATCATTCTGTCCAATAGTAATGTTTACAAGAATAAGCAACGGACTACTGAGAAAAGATGTTCATGAATCAGCATCAGTGTTACTAAGAGCCATTTAGCTGTTAAACCCTAAAGACCGTTTTGTGTTCTCAGCTCATATTTGTAACTCTTGGATGTGTGGTTGTGGCCTGTTACGGTCCATCTGTTCACATGGCACCACCTTGTGGATAATACCTCATTAAGCCTCTTAAAGAGAAGAAACCTAAAAGTCACTACTAAAAGTGCCAGAAAGAAAAATATAATAATTAAAGCATTAAGCTAAAAGTAGCATATTGAACACTAATTCTATTATCGCATTTTGCACATTTCACAAAAGGTACAGTGACAGATTTAAAGGAAATACAACAGGCCATGAAGCAGAAAGAATTTATTATCAACCAACCATAGATAGGAAAATACATTACTGTACAGGAACTTCTATGTACAAATCTCTTAAACTAAGAATACAGAGAACGGACAGAAAATAGTTTACCATTCTTTTCCAAAGATTTTTTTAAGAGCTGCCTTTCTTGGGTTTTATTAGAGACCGAACATTCATTGAATATCATGAAAGCTTTTCTTTTTCTACGAGTCTGTATCTCTGCTGGCATTATCTTGAATGGTAAACAAGAGTTGATCCCATGTACTACATAATGGCTCATGACAGTAAATACAGTGTTAGTCAAAGAGAAACTACAATAAAAGGTCATTGGCCTCTATGAAACGCACGGTATGTAAAAATTAAAGTGGCCCAGCTAATCTATCAATTTTATTGCAGCAGGTTTTTAGTATCAAAAACAAAGGCTGGAAAAGATCTGTTATAATATAAGGGGTAAACCAGAAGGAAAGCAAGAGGTAAAGAAAAATAAGAGAAAATATGACCGTAAAGAAAGATTTGATTATTATTTGCAGTTTCTCACTAGTTTAAGCGTAGATGTTGGATGTGTCCTACTGAAATTAATACATTGACATTTATGGTCTTTGTTTGGGAAAGATGAATTAAAAACAAGTCAATTTTGTCTCAATTATCTATTCTGTTACTTCAATCACTTTAAGCGGCAAAGTCAGGTACAACCACTTATCACTGATTGAAATGCACCGATATTTGATAAGTCTAATACTTCACCATACAGTTTAATGTAAGCGAGACACCATCTTAGATAACACCTGGGGCCAGTTGCATAAACTGCTTAGACTTGTCTTAAAAGATAGTCATCTCATTTTATTTTCTTCAAGACTGGTCCTAACTTTTTAATGTCAGTTACATAAAAAGGTCGATTGGTCTAATTTGAATCAGAAAAGTAAAACGGATTACCTTTTGACTAATTGTTAGTGTGTCAAATTAGTTCTTAAGACACAGTCTTAAGTCTGGCTATATGCAACTGGCCACTGATGTCAAACTGCTTTCCATTATGACATTAAACTGCACGAAAACTAGTCTACTAACAAAGCAGGATGCCCTACAGATTTAACATTATCCATCTTTGGGCACTACTCCAGTCAGAGGAGCAAATTTGTTATAGGACCAATAAGCGATGCGAAACAGATCCTTAAAAAGAGACACCAATAATACAGAACTCATTATACACACACACACACACAACTCATTTGTTTTGTAGAAAGGAAATATTCAATACACATTTTATTCACATTTTACAAAAAGCTAATCTCATTTCTACTATACCATTAACAATTCAGAGTCACTTAATAAGACAAAACAGAAAAAACTGCTAAAGAATATTGTGAAGAGGCCCCGAATAACAGAAGACTGCTCTGGTTCTTACTGCTAAAATAAAGCAAGACGTAAAAGCGATACTGCTGCATAGTTGAAAGAAACTGATTTGTGACATGTTGAACGTGTGATGGTCATGCTGACATCAGTTTAGTGGAACAAAATATATTAAGTGCTAAACATCTAACCACAATCAGACCACCCTTTACAAGTCTTCGAGATGATAATTTGGTCCAAAGGCTCAAAACTAGGTTAGGAAGATAGTTTCAAAATTAAAAATGCCACGTGAGGAACCATAACAGGATAATCTAACTTTTACAATTGGCTTCAGAAGAATGCATCAAGCTGGCACTAAACAGGAAATATTTTGGCCATTTAAAACCGATTCTAGACAGATGTAAATATGGAAATGTATTCACAGTCTTGACTTTAAAATGTGTGTTGCAAAAAATCATAAGTTCAGAAATGCTAAAGGTCACTTTAGCATTCAAAACATTCTTGAAGCAAAAATAAATGTCCTATACCTGATTCTTGAGACCTCAAGAAGATGAAGATGCACTGATAGCATAATGCAATCTGAAAATAAACTACATAAAATTTCCACCACAACAACAGTAAAGGTTTTTTTTTTTCCAAGACAGGTGGTTGCAGGTGGAGTTGCTCTCTGAAGAGTGTGCAAAACAGAAACACAGTTGCACTATATATAAAGGAATGTTACTGACTTGACTTCACATAGACAGACGGCATGTTACGGAGCTTCCCGACTCCCCTCCCTTTACATATACAGCAACAAGACACACTGAAAAAAAGAGTTCGAGATGAATGATTGGATGGAAAGGAAAGCATGTACTCTGAAAGTTATAAAAGAAAATAAATAACAATAGTAAAAAAAAAGTGCAAAATGAGTGCAAAAGTATGGCAGTGAGAACCAGGAACAACCTCTTTGTCTTTTATACAAGCTGGTAAGTTTGAGTAATTTTTATAAAAATGTAGCTTACAACACAATCTTATTTTTCTGAATTTGGATCATAATTTATTCTTAGTACAAAAGAACATTTAATAAAATAAAAAATAAAATAAAAAAATTCTTGAATGTGGCTCATATACAATCAAGTCAAGCCTAAATTTCTCTGTTAATATATTCAATTACATTTTGTACAAAGACCTGGGAGAACCCCTCTGATACAATGCAGGGGTAGTAACGGCTAGGTCGGAACATTACTAGCCTTAAGAACAGTGCTACAGATCTTTCGAAGACGTGTAATGTGAGGATAAAAAGGTATGGGAAATCCTTTTCAACCTAATATAGTGACAAATCGCTGGTTAAAAGACTCCCTATATAAAACCTCCCTTTCTAATAAAAACCTCCCGTTTATAACCACAGTGATATCAAGCGCAGTTTATATTATTCACATAGCCTGTCGTACAAAGAAACAAAGAGCCTGCCCCCATATAACTGGTTAAAACAATAGTGCGCAAAAAAGCAGTGCCGCTGAATCGAGACATCTAAAATAATTTGGTTTACATATTAAGCTCAATCCATTCCAACTCCCATCTGAGGGAGAGAAAGACAAACAAGTGCTTTTTTTTAACATTATATAAGCGTGTAAAATCATTCCGTAACAGCGCACTCGCTTAGAACGTATAGAGCGTTCTGAATATTGCACCATTGATGGAAGATTAAAACATCAGGAGATGAAGCACCGATGTAGAGCGAGTTTCAGCACCGCGCAAGTGGAAAAGCTTTTGGGGTTCCATTCTCTTTCCCGGTTGGGGACAATTTTACTTACTGAGTTTGGTCTGCAAAAAACATTGGTCACTCATCCAAAGGCGAATTATGTAAGTGTGTCTGAAATTAAATTCAACTGCTAGCAATGTCTCTGTTCAGTGGAATGTCAACTTAAAAAAAAAAAAAAAAAAAGTGTTTAAATTGAGGCTGAATTCATGAAGAAATTGGTTAATGCTTATTTGCAGAATTACAATAAAAGCTGGTTATAGTATTAATATCTGACCATAAAAGGAACTAAAACAATCTGCAATCCCTTTGAGTGTGTGACCAAGTCTTAGCCTCATTTTACAGTTGATGCATTGCATGCACACAAGCTATGTCCAACAATTTAAAAAATAAATTATGATAATATATCAGCCTATGGGAGGGATTGATTAAAAAAAATAAAAAATATCTATAGCTTAAATAGAAAAAAAAAACTCCCTGACAAATTGGAACATGTTGGACCCTAAAAAAATGAATAAAGGTACAAGAGAAGAAAAATATATATATGTATGTATATATATATATATATATATATATATATATATATATATATATATATATATATATATATATGTATATATATATAGATAGATATACACACACAGACAGACATACAGATATATATATATATATATATATATATATATATATATATATATATATATATATATATATATATATTAAAAAAGAAACAGCTTAGAGGTTTTATCGTTTTCAAAAAACTTATAAGAGTTGGGACTCTGCAGTGCCACCAGTGGCCGGGAGGGCTCACTACCTGTGTCCAGGTAAGTGGATCCCATTAAGAGGGGGAGGATAAGGCAGGACCAACTCCAGTTGTGCAAACAGGGAGAAGTGATCTGAGGGGATGTGAGGGTGTGGGCAACCACTGATATTGTTATCCATGAGCCAGTTTGTGTCCAAAGGCCCGAGGACACCCAGCAAATTCAGTTGTGGCCTGGAGTAGAAGATGTAGTCAATGACACCCTAAATTGGGTTTAAAAAAGGGAGTTGTGAGCACACACAGTTGAAGCACACAACAAGAGCTGTTTTCATTCTTTCTGCTGTTCATCGGTCACGTTACCACACATGGCAGAGCAAGAAATGGCATGACATGACACTGCATGCATGTCAAGTTAACAAAATGAAACGCTTAGGTCAATATCAATACATCCATCCCTGTTTGGAGAGTGAGATTTTGGACCTAGAGTTTCAGATACAGAAATGGGTCCTAATGACACAGTTTAAAAAGAAAAAGTTGTATCAATACATAATTTTATAGTAAAAATCATCTTAGTATTGATACTTTTGATATAACTAGATGTAAACTCGGAACAGTGGCAGTCTCTTTATTTAGCTCACTACTTACCTTGAAGTCAAAAGTGTAATTGGTGTAAGGCATGAGCCCATTCTCGTAGGCACTCTTCAACTTGAAACCATGCGTGATCCTTTCGCTAGATGTGCTGATCTTGCCGTTGCAGTTGAAGTTGGTCAGACTGTCGCTGTAGCGCAGCTCCTTGAAGTCTTTGTGTGTGCAGTCCACCCCGCCTGTGCTCAGGTACTCCACAACACCTACAATCAGAACCGAAACTCATTAAAAATGTCTACAGACGCAACTATTAAACAGATGGTTTAAGGACAACATGAAATCAAAATCAATCTGATAATTCATCAGTGCTTGTACTTTTTAAAGGAAGTTTGTTTTCATAATCTTTCATCAAAGTTCTCTGCCTCTGAAACTACTTCTCTACTAAGGTAACCAAGAGCATGTCACACAGAGCAAGAACATTTTTTTTTTTATAACATTTGTACATAACTTTTTTAAACTCACATCAGTCAATCCTTTATTATAGGACTCAAAAACACACTTTTAACAATACAAATGAGACTGTGGCTTTAAGAAGGCTTACCCGAGTCAGGAAGTGAGTTGAGGTCAGCACACAGCACTAAAGGGATGGTGTTGGCTTCTCCAGACACAGAGGAGAGCTTCAGACTGCGGGAGGCCTTGTCTATGATGCTCTTCACCTCTGACAGAAACATCATGGTCTGCACCAGCTTCACGTCAGAGTATTCTGGGTCCCAGTGCATGTGAGCATTAGCCACTAGTAGGAGCTGTTTCTCCATAGCATGGATAGACTTACCTGCTGTAGGAAGGGGGGGAAAAGGCTGTTTGTGAAATGTGGAAATAGGACATTATATTTTGCATGAAGAAATTAACATTGCATTATTTTGTATTGTAGAATTATATTTGTGATAAGCAAGCACCTTTTATGCTCACCAAGGCTGCATTTATATATATATATATATATATATATATATATATATATATATATATATATAAACAGTAAGAACAGTAATATTGTGAAATAATACAATTTAAGATAAAATAAATAAATAAATAAATAGAAAAGTTATGTAATTTAATCCTATAGTGGCCAAGCTGAATTTTCAGTCTTCAGTGACACATGATTTGAAAAATTTAGAAACCATTATTATTATCAATGTTGAAAACTTTTTTTTTGGAAAGCGGATTCTTTGATGAAAAGAAAGCATTTATTTAAAAAACATTTTTTGCAACAATGCAAAAATCTTTAATGTCTCTTTTAATCAACTTTGTGTAACAGTATTAATTTCTTTAAAAAAAAATAACTTACTGTATTATAGTACCATTTAAAGGCAATATTATTTTTTTAATTCCAGTTATGTGGGAAAAAGGTTGCTCAATTGTCATAAATAGTCACAATGGGGGAAAAAAGTTTTATCGTGCTGATACTCACATGACACCTCCATTAACTCATTTTTTAGCTCCAGCAATGCGGCCACCCCAATGTTGTCCTTGGTCATGACCCGATTCAGCATAGCCTCCGAGCCCTCTGAATTGGCCATAGCCAGCTGGTTAAACTCTACTGTGTGTTTTTGCACCATGCTGAACCTAAAAGCAAAAAAAAAAAAAAAAAAATCCATGTTTTCATTCAAAACAACATTGAAACAAATCTGTCAGACAGAGTCTTACACCACACTTCTCAACACTTGAAGTGTTACTTTACTCACTTTTCAGTCTTGTAGAATATCGCACATCCATCTACATGTTTCCTGTCCGATTCAGACATGGTTCTGGCCCGGGATTTTGGGCTGAAGAATCCATCATATCCCTGTTTACTCAGCTCCACAAGGAAGTAGTTATAATACTGTTCCGTCTCCACTTCCTGTGCATGAAACAGCAGACTAAGTGACTCTGACAAACAGTGCTGTAGGGGTAAACCCATTGACTATTCACAGCTACCTGTTGTGCATCACTGAGCTAAAAAAAAAAGTGACCTTTAAAGAAACAAAACACAAGGAGAACACTTAATCTATTTGGACAGGCATTCTCAAATACACCATAAGGTTATCAGTGGATTATTATGTGAAGCATATGCAAGTATTGAATTAAAAAAGTATTTGAATTAAATTACTTAGTTAAGATAAATTGTAAATACTGCATTTTTGTCTGTTTTGAGACATTGCTGTAACTTACAGCACATTGCGCTCTAAAACTAAAAAGTAACCACAAGTTACGGAATTTGAGTACCCCTGGGCTAGCATAAGTTCTTTATACCTGTAAGCTGATAATATCTGCATTGCAGCTGAGGATCTCCTGCATAATGGACTTTTTCCTGTAGCTCCAATTAAGGGCCCAGGACGGGCAGTAGCCATAAAGCTGGCGTGTGGCGTACTTATCACACAGCACGTTGTAGCACATTACAGTTAACAGGGCTGGTGAAGCAAAGAGGAGAGCATTATATCAGGCAAAGTGTCCTCAGGTTTCGAATGATGTTTCTACGTTTTTTTAAGAAACATCTACCTGTTGGTCTCGTCCTTTCAGGCTCCTGCAGCACAATCCAGGATCTGGATGGAGGTTGCTCTGTTGGGACTGTGGAGGCAAAGTGTATGCATTTCAGGACAATCATTTGAATTTAATCTGCAAAGGTAAAAAAAGAACAGCTGTGCAATTCTACAATGTTTTTCAATTTTTCAGTTGAATCACAATTTAGAAATCAATTGTGTATCAGCATTTAAACGGGATTAAAACAAAATAACTGCTGTGCAAAATTTTTAAAAATTGAACAGAAGTGGAATCAGAATTTGAAATTGAACCAGAACGGGAAATTGAAATTACACCAGCCTAAATGCTCTCATACTGATAGATACACTAGTTTATATGTTTGAAGGCAGTAGAATTTTTTATAAAAATACATTAATACTTTTATTCAGCAAGGATGCATTAAAGCGATCAAGTGTGGCATTAAAGAATTTTACATTGTTACAAAACAATTCAATAATAAATGTTGTAATTTGTAATTCCTATTAAATCAAAGAATCCTGTTATCAACATTGATAAGAGGAAATGATTCTTGAGCACCAAATCAGCATATTAAAATTATTTCTGAAGGATCATGTGACACTGGAGAAATGATGCTGAAAATTCAGCTTTGCCATTACAGGAATAAATTAAATTTTAAAATATATTAAAATTGAAATCAGTTCTTTTACATTGTAATAGTATTTTGATATTTAGACTTTTTGATTGTGCATTAAATCAACAAGAGCTTCATGAATATATTGTGAATATTTGATATAATCGCCCAGCATTAACAGTGAATACTGTGAAACATGGACAACAGTCCATGATACTACAGTAATTTTAGAGAGGAAATGTAGAGGGGGAAAAAACAGACATGGACAGATCTTTAGGGCTGGACCCGAATATTCGTTTGGTGGGTTGGTATTCGATTTTAAATTTTGGGATTCGAATATTCTTTCTTTTTTTTTGACACATCCCCTCGAAACTATTCTCATTCGCACTTGACTAGGTTTACACTATAAAATCTGGCGAAATACAATACTCTTTTTTACAATTATCTTATATAGCCTAGCCGTTTTTATTAGGATGGACAGTTGAAGGAACCCAACCTCGTTATACTTAAATATATTTGCTTCTTAGCCTACTAAGTTGTAAGACTGGAAACACTGTAAGAACTGTAAGAGGGCTATTCTCTGAGAAAAAGGAAATTACCATTTTAACTCACTCTTGTGGACCATTCGAGACGAAGGTCTCACCTCCCTCATCCTAATCTACATCTCTTTCCCTCATTCTTCACTCTTGCAGAGATTACCCAAACTCACACAAGAATCGAAATTATTTAATGTGAATGATTATCATAGAGTTTTATACATGTTTGGTATTATTTGAAATGTCTCGACTGGTGTGACTGGTACAAATGTCTCATTCCCAAAGAAGTAAACCAAAAGGTAATAAAGATCTTAAGAGTTTAGAAATATCTTGCACACAGAAGGGTGTGTCTTTCAGACAAATGGTCGAAGGTGTTAACTCAATCCAAATTTCCACTGCTAGCAAATGGTTACCCACAGGTAAATTTCCACTGTGAACTCATGTTTACATTTGAAATGAGGTCTGTCTATATAATGAAATGCAGCAAAAGGATCAGGGCCTTTTCTGTACCTCAGATCAGCCCGTGAGGCTGAGAGTTGCGAAACTCTCAACTTCGTGTATTTCCTAATGTCGGGTTTGCATCTTTTCTCTTTATTCCAGAGCATTTGATGTTATTGTATTGATTATATTTGAACTGATTATGAAATTGGCATGATACATTTACCTGACATAATAAATGACTACATTTGATTATTCTAATTGACTTTGACATTATTTTCATGCAAGAGTTTAAAAGAATAGTAAAACATTCTCTCACACTTAATGATGCACAGATATCATTAAAACCTTTTCATTTATGGAGTCAGATGAAATAACGAGAAAATACATATAAAAAAAAGTATTGCATTTAACCAAAAATACTTTGCCGCGAGAAAAGACAGTAACATGCAGAGACCTTCCGTGCTGGTCGGATGCCGGACTTTGGGCCGATCGAGCGCGAGTTTACAAAGTGTTCCCTGGAACTGGAGTATTCTCTGTCTAGAGCGCACAACTGCATGAGCCTGTATTTTGGGTTAAGCTGCGTTGCTATGACATTGTGAAAAATACAATAATAGAAACAAAATGTATTAGCCTTTTTACCCGTTATTTAGATCTGTGCTGGTAAACTTGACATCCACACCACCGGTGGTGGCCCGCCAAAATACATTTTTTGAATGCTGTTTAACATGAATATTATGACAAGTGAAGCAAAGCTTTGTTTACAAAATAAATCATAGGTTAGCAATTAAATGTTACATCGCAGCCATGGAAACATTTGGATTCAAGACGAATGAGAGTTGTGGGTGAGACCGTAAATTTAAGCTTTGTCGGCTTTGTATTTTGCGATCTGGTTTCCAGATTATCAGCGAATTTAACAATATTCCATTAGTTATTCCACTGGACATGGAATCTCTTCAGTCACGTCTCACCCGTTTTCGCAGGGGATTATAAACATTTCTTCTTTTGGTTCGCGTTTAATTAGGCCTATTATATTCGCATTCTTTACTGTGGTAAAGTAGAAAAAATGCTGCTGTAGGACAGATAGTCTAACTTTTTACTTGCACGTCAAATTTTTTTAACACAGTTTTTGCTTGTTATTAGATTTGATAAGGCGCGTCAAGTTTATTTGTAAAGCGTGTTTCACACATGCGGGTGATTTTATCTTCACTTCAAAATCAAACAGCCTAAATGTCTTGCCCTTGTGGAAGATAAAATTTGCTGTTTAGACCTTTTACAACAAGTAGAAAACAAAGATATTAGAAAAGAGATGGTCTCTTTCCTGCGCCTGTCCCAAAGCACAGACCGGTAGGCTTAGGCTATATCACCCATCTTTGTGTGGAAATATAAAATGAATATTTTTTAAATATTTAACTTTATTATATTAAGTTACCATTATTTACTGATATTTATTTCAATGCATTAGTGTGTTGTTTCATTGACGGAAGTGCTCAAATAAACACGCATGTCTGTTACGAAATGGATGTTTGAGCCTTGTTTATTTATTTATTTTTTCATTTCTCTGAAGCTTCGAATATTCTGTGTTGATTACTAACGAAGCTTCGAAGCTCAAAAAGAATGGTATTCGGACCAGCCCTACAGATTTTAAACAGTTAATTTGTCCGAGACACCTACTACGCTTAATAGCACCAGCTAGATTGTCCAGAAGGTAGTTCAGCAGTCGCCGGGTGCCATCTGGCTCCTGGTAGAGACTCATAATCTCTTGAGTGAGTGGATTGCCTGCAGAGACACATAAAAACAGACGGTAGGAAACATTCACTACAAAGTGATGATCTCAAGATGTTGCAATCCCCAGAACAATGACACTCACCTTTTAAACCCAGTGTTTGTAACTGAAACAGTTTCCCCAATTCAAAAGGCAGAACCCGCAACTGGTTGTTATTTAAAAGCAGTTCCCTGTGGAAAACACAAAAAGAATGTTAACGAATGAAATAACTAACATTGAAAAATATTTTTATATTTATTTTTTAATAACTGATACTCAAATTCACTATTGACATTTATAACCTCTAGATTAGACCTGGAAATCACAATTTAAACTTTCCTGGCATTCCCATGACAGTGGAAACCGTGTTAGGAGAGATCTAGTTTCATCAAGTGCGGTTTTTTCTTTTTTTCCTCTGTATTGCAAATACATTAAATGGAACTAATGATCCACGGAGAGAATAACACAGCTTTTGCTCCAAGTAGTTCACCTGAGAGACACCATATTGCCAAGCTCTGCTGGCAGGCTCCTGATTTTATTGGACGACAGGTCCAAGAACACAAGGTTGTGCAGCTTGGCAATTTCAGGTGGGACACGTGACAGGGAGTTGTCACAGAGGTGCAAAGCAGTGAGGTGTGTTAGTGACCAAAGGCCCGAGCTGAGACTCCGAACATTACCTGAGACAGAAACAGATATAAATACTAATTAAAAGATCTCTCTTTTATTGGTTTCACTTCCATTGTAGAAGTGATCTGAAGTTAGTTCATCTAAATAGATATCAATCAGAGGATTTAATTCAAAACACGTACCAGTTATTTCAAGCCCATCCCAAATGGATTTTTTCCCACCGTTTGCCTCCTCACTGGACATGATAGTGTACATCCGCCTGGAATCAAGCGGGTCATATTTCTCCTTGGGCATC
>JAPDVR010000016.1:8561719-8619219 GCA_026230005.1 Gila orcuttii | reverse complement strand
ATCCAGACCTCCACAAACGGGCCGGGGGTCCCAGAACTCACATTGCCGTCGGCCAGAGATGAGACTGAAAATTAATTTTGGCTGAAGATGGGGTTTCATTAAATTCTTTTTTTGGCTCATTTCCCTGAGTGGTCCCTGAGCTGAACACCCTGGCATCAGTGGCGTCTGTGCCAACCCAGCCCCCAATGCTCAACAACAACAAAAAAGACATGATGGAATAGTTGCGGCTTAGATGTCCAGACATACACAAGTCTGAAAATGTCCAATTGAACTTTTAAAGTAAATGATTCTAATTTAACATCACCCTTTGTGTTGTATGTGTTATATACTATATACACACCATGGTTCAAAGATCAGAATAGCCACTTTCCAGCACACTTGAGTGAACTATTTTGGACTATTTATTTTTATATATTATGAAGTGTAGTTGTATTAAATTATTGTTTTAATTGATTCTTATATTTTATTTATATATATTTTATATTTATGTATTATTTTTTTTTAGCTGCTCAATGAGATACTTTATTTATTTTTTTCATATTTTTAGTATTAAACTGCATTCCATTTAAAAACTAAATTGTTTTTATTTATTTTTAATGATTTACAAATTTGAATTTTTTAAACAATATTGTTGTTTCATTTTAGCTGCTCAACAGGATTTTCTTTTAATGAGTTTCACAACATTTTTATTGTTTTCCTTCAATGTTCTATTATTGCACCCCCCCCATCCCCCCACCCACCCCCATGAATATACTGTGGCAATGAGTCATATTTTTTGTGAGTTTTAAATCAATAGGTATAATATTTACTTTTTTTTTATTAATGGCTAATTAGGTTATTTTAGTCAATAGATACTTCCGTGGCCTCGTGTGCGTGTGATTGATGTGTGAAGCCTTTTTCATGTGCTTTACTGTCACTTTCTGAAAAGCTATCAGAAACCATCTAGCCATGCTTTTGTTATTTTTTGCGATACATTTTAGAGCAAATTCCTACCTTTTTCTCTCAGTCGGACTCGGGAAAATTGAGTTTTCAAGGTGAACATCCCATTACTGGAGAAGGTTGACAAATTAATTTGGTGTGCGCCTTGTTGCAGTGTGGGTAGTGATAGAGACCAGCCTGTCAATTTGAGAAATGAGGGCCTACTCAGGCAGCCAGATGGGAGTGAAATTGAACAGCACATTAGCTAATTACTTATGCAAATCATCCGGTCTTGCACCTTAACTTAAGCACGGTGGATGATACTCAGGGCGGCTGCAGAGTTTTAGATAATACTAATCCTACTCCCATCACCCACACGAGCACATCTTTACCTGCTGAGAAAGCTCTATGAGGAATTGCTCACAAATAGCTGAGTGCACAAACATACGCACACACGCAGCGTTCCCACTCTCATGAGCGCACACACATACACGCAAAAACAAAGAAACACTTGTGAACCCGAGAGAAAACAAAGAGCTTCTGGCGTAAGGGGGGGGAGAGTTTATTAAAACTGTTGAACTGGTCATATCTGCCCGCTTTCCAACAGTTACTGTTTGCGCAAGTGCTGTCTGCTGCTTTTTTAAGTGTAAAGGTCCCTTCGATGCCTCACGTCAGCGTTGTCCAATGCATTGACCTCGATGAAGTGAAGCAAGTGTCAGCTGCAGCTTTATCTCATATTCAACTCATATCTGTCTTTGAAATGACAGGTCAAACTGTGTCTATGTTTGTGATATGATATCCTCATATTTTTGCTTGAGGACAGGCCATTTTTAACAACATCATTTCTTTTCATTTATTTATATTATCTTTTTCCCCCAAATCCTGATTTTGTTGTTTGTTTTTTATGCTTTTACTTCAGTATTTTTTTATGTTATGTTATGTTGAGTAACTTCTGTATTATAAAGCACTGTATAAACACTAAAGGTGACCTGACTTGACATGAAAGGGGATTAAAGAATATTTCAGTTTCAGTACAAGCTCAGTTGACAGCATTTGTGGCATAATGTTGATAACCACAAAAATGTATTTCCACTTGTCCTCCCTTTTCTTTACAGAAAGCAAAAATCTTGGTTAAATCAGGAGGCACTTACAATAGAAATGAATGGGGCCAATTTGTGAATGTTAAAATATTTACTCTTTCAATAGTATAGCCACAAAATATGAACAATGTGTGTTAATATGCTTTTAAAAAATCACTTATTACCTTTTCTCTGGAGTAAGGTTCAGTTTTACAACTTCATTGCATAAACCCTAAAACCTGAAAATGATAAACATGATGATTTAAACGGCTTTCACAATTTTTTACAGAATAATTAATGTAAGTTCTTTTTGAAAATTATATAAATGCTCCACAATCTTGGCCCTATATTCGCTTTCATTCTAAGTTCCTCACTGTTACCTTGATTTTTGCTTTTTTAAGGAAACAATTATGACAACATATGTTTTACATTGCTTTAACTCATCAAAAATAAGGTAAGCTATTTTCTACTTTTTTTTATAAGTTATACAAGATTCAACTCATTTTTTTAAGTCAGTTTAATGTAATTTAAGTTGAAATGACTTAAACGTCCAAGTTGATTTTACTTAATATTTAAGGCAGCAAATTTTTTATACAGTGAAGGAATGAGTCGAAAGTATGTTTTGTGGTTATAAACATAATGCCATAAATACTGTGGACTGAGCTTAACTTCTACTGAACGCAACATTCTTTTAAAAGTCAGAGAAAGCTGTTTGTCAAAAGTCAGGAGTTTTCTTAACACCTCTGATGACAACATTCAGGCGGGACAGGTTGCGGACTGGGGCGGAATCTCAGCTTTTCAAGGTGTCAATCATGAATCGCCCACCCCCTCCTCCTTCCCAAATCCAGCAGTGTGTTTTCAGGGGTCTGCATGCATCGCATCGCTCCTCGTGTCTGCGAGGGGCTTACGGAGGGCTTAACCGCTTCGCCGTGGCCTCTCCCCTAATCACAGTTCGCTAAGCCCACCTGTCAAAACACGCTGCCACACCAGCTACAAGATCTGCCTCAGTCCCCCTTAATTAGCTAATCTAGCTCAGGCTGCGGACTGGGAAAACTGAGAAAGAGACTGGCAGCAGTCAGAGACGTCCAGCCCGGTTCAGCCAGAACTCTCTCTAATGCTGAGCTTGTGTGTGTGTTTAAATGGACGTTGACTTATGTTGTACAGTGAAAACTGTCGATCTATTGATTTGTGTGCAGCTGACGGGCCCAAGGCACAAGCTTAAGTATTATTAGCGATTTCGCAGTTTGGCAGCTGGTCATTAATTAATGCTCGATTTCTCTGACAAACAGACACTTTCTCAGGCCGTTGTTACTGTAGACCTTCTTCATCAGGCCTCTGAAATTTAAGGATTGTCAAATCCACAGTTATTCGCGTTTCACTGATGTCTCTGTATGTTTCGGTTTTTTAAAAGAAATGGGAGCGATAGCCTTTGTGCCTCTTGGCTCTAGAGCTGGAAGTTTTGCGTCAGAGGTTCGTCCGCCCACAATCTTTGTTACTCGTGAGCCATATCCTGTTTGATTGGAAAAAAAAGGAGTTGCTTTCAAAATTCATTTTAGTTTGATAGTGTTAACTGCCTTAATGCTCTCCATGTTGCCATTGTAGGTTGTTAGTGGGCGTGGGTGTGTTTTGCTCATCTTTGCAAAAGGTTGCGTATCCAGATGTTTCAGTCTCGGGTCTTTGCTAAAGTGTAGGTTGTGTTTAAACATTCATAGTTGTGGTTTATATGTTTCACCTTCGTAGAGTTGCCGTACGATGTAGAAAAACAATACAAATAGTACTCATTTTATATATATATAATAAATTGTATATATATATATATATATATATATATATATATATATATATATATATATATACATATATATTGTTTTCACATCTTTTGTATTATATTATATTATACTTTATAGATACTTTATAGAAAAAAGATTTGAAAAATATACTATTTGAAGTTTTTGTGTTGTGAAGCATTTATGCGTTGGAGCATGAATTCTTACCTTTTTTTTTTTTCTTCAGTAATTTTTATTGGTAAGATAAGATTAAGTTATCTCAGCACTATTAACATTGGATGATGATATGCAAACTGTAACAGACCAAACTTTCAACCTAATTTTCAAACAATCTAAAAAAAGATTTTGAAAATATGCTATTTGACGTGTTTATGTTGTGAAGCATTCATGCTTTGGAACATGAATTCCTACCTCATTATTATTATTATTTCATTGACAAGATGGTACTGACATAAATTTTCATAAATTCTCAGCACTATTAACATCCTTGTTTTATGTAGTTGGAAAAAGTTTATACATGTAACTGTAACTGACGAGAGACACTCCCATTCCCAGAGGAAATGCAAACAGAGAAATAGAAGGAGGAAGTGGTTGCTCATTCCCAGGGGAAGGACTGGACAGTTTTAGTGGAGTTTCGTGGACACCGTGACGTTCACACAGTCAGAGCCAAGGCTGCTGTCTGATGATGCAATGATTTTCATCCCGGTACACTCAGCTGACCTCTGACCCCTTAGCTGTGCACTTTAACCCTCTCATGCCTGACAGACACTCGCCTCTTAAGAAGCGGCCCTGAGAAACCAATATAACTTCCTCCTCCAAACAAAACATCTAAAATACCATTAGTTTCGCAATCATGACGAATCGAGAACTTTAATTAAATGCAGTTGTGTGAACTAATTTCAAGGGAAAGTTTGTGAATTGGATGTACAGAATATTCCCAGAGAGTGGTCATCAGTAACAGATACCAAGAAACTGGCAACTTTTCGAGACTTTTCAACATGAAACAGACGTTAGGAGAGAGCTGCAGAAATACGAGGAGGGCAGCATCTGTGCTGCGCTGTCTAAAGCTTTAAATACCATTTTGCTTGAAGTGAACTCCAACATAAATAATCCAAATGTGTGAGAAATAGGAGTGTAGAAAAGGTGTGCAGATCCTGGGGGGAAACTAATCATTATTCAGAACGAAAGAAAGCCCTGATGAGTTTACAGCTCAGAGATCTGTTTTTGAGATTATCTTCTTTATTTAAAAGAAATAGTGTTTACTCTGACTGAGAACATTATGAGTGCTTCACTGTAGAGCTTTTGGAGCAGACCCAAGGCATTTGGTTGTTGTGAAAGTTGCAAAGTTCATTTGAAAAGGAGTTTATTTATGCATTACTACTACTACTACTACTAATAATAATAATAATAATTATAATTATAATAATAGTAATAATTACTATAATTATTAAATGTATTATAATAATTAAAACACAAATAAATTATTATTTTAATGATAATGTATTAAGTATTATTATTATTATTATTTTAGCACACATAAATAATAATAATAATAATTGTTGTTATTTGAATTATTATAATTTATTAATGTATTCATGTTTTAAATATTATAATATATTTAATAGTAATACTACTACTACTACTAATAATACATACTACTAATTATTATTACTATTAAATAATACATTAAAATAATTAAAATAATAATAACAACGATTATTTCACACATATAAATGCACAAAAATAATAATTATAATATATTTAAAAGTCATTATTTATTTCTGTTTGTGTAAAATAAGGGTAAAAATGATAGTGACAAAAAAAAATAAACATTGACGGAAAAATAAATCAGTCTTCATGCTTTAGAGATTATTTTTATTTATTTATTTTTTGTCAGTAATTTTCATAGTATAGGATTAAGTTTAAGTTTCATTGACAAGATGGTACTAACATTTTCAAAAATGTATCATCACTATTAACATCCTTGTTTTATGTAGTTGGAAAGGATAAAGTGACAAAAAATGAAAACATTGATTGTCATAGTGCAAAAATACTAAAGTACAATATGAAAAGAGACCAAGGGGGGTGCAGGGGGATGCCGATGAAATCGAACTTGAGTTCTGACCCAACTTTTCAACCAAAATAATAGCGTTTCATTTGGATAAGATCCCTAAAGTGTTTGATTCTCAAACGATACAGAAATTCAACATTAAATGTAAAATCGTATTACTCAATGGAGGAGCTCAGGTTCTGATCCGTCTGTTTATGAATGTTGTCATAATGCCTATTAAGTGTATTTATGGTGCAAACAAGCATAACATTGTCATTGGAAGTTGGCAGAAATGGAAATGGCAGTGAGCGAGTGAGAAAATGCTTTTGGCAGAGCAGCGCAGCGACTGGGCAGCGCACAAGAGCCTTGGCAGCGTTCTGTGTTTTCCTTCAGTGGTGAAGTTGCGATTCCACCAGGGAGGAAAAGGAGTTTTACTGGCACTGAGCACTCAGGTGCATCCACAAAAACACACACCAACATCCATCTGGGCATCATTAGATATCATACCAACACAGAATATTATATGCTGCGTGTCATAATATATGATTATTATTAAAATCCACACGCATTTTCTTTTACAGCTGGGGAAAAACATGAAAATGGGCTTCACAAATGTAATGTTAACTGTAATGTCTCTATTTGAAATAACCATCAAAAGAGATTTTAATTAAATCTATAGGCTTGTTTTCACTGATATCTTCCATTCTTGAGGATTAGCAGCAAGCATTCTGATAGAGATATCAGTTTCTAAAAGACGTGCATTGGTGTTTTTTTTTTTCGTCCTGAGCTGCTTCACTTGCTCATAATTAGAATGGCATGTTTTATTGACTATAATAAGGGATCATATTTGAGCACTAATTCAGAGCTGCTCTTATGGGAGGAAATAACTGTCATTAAGCAGGCTGTACGCTATCGAGAGCTGCCTCTAAATCACCGGGTCAGGCTACACGTGCTGAAAAATGCCAAACAAATGAGTGTCGGGTAAACATCGGTAGCTTAACGGCAATGAAGCAAAGCTGTTATGTTCTGCCTGTGCATTTGAATTAATATTTACTTGTTTTAAAATGTCAAATGAACTACATGCGAGGGCCTTTTAGAAACGAGCAATATATGTCAAGTGTCCTCAGTCATAACTGACTAGAAAGTGAGCATAATGTTACCGTTGGCATCCAGAGAGCAGTTTTGGCCTGACATCAGTGGTTAGTGTACACTTCTGAGATCCAGCCGCCCATCTGTCCAGGGTCCTTCTCCAGGAGCAATGTGTCCTTGGATGGACCCCCCGTCCTCGGCGCGTTGCGGTAGTGGACTCCAGCATTCACAGACTAGCAGAGCCAAAGCTTCTCTCAGGCCTGCCAGCTCACACTTAGCCATGGCTGGGCTTGAGTACGCTGCTGGCGGCCATGACGGCGGCGCCGTGGGGGGTACTGGCTCCCCTGACTGGCTTTAGCAGAGGAGAGATAGAAATTATTCCTATGAGAGGATTTCAAATGCAATATAGAGAAATGGAATCAGGATTTATGTATTCTTTGATTTAGGTTCAACTTTTATACCTTGTTTCTCTTTTGCCACTTAATTGATAGCTAAGAGAAGACAGGAAATGATGGCGGACTCAGACTTGTGTCGCTTGCTCATCAGACGTTTTGAAGTAGCATGACATCACTTCAGCATTTTTCCAGCGAATAGCCATGTAGAAAAATACTACAGTACGTCACTGTGAATTTCATTTTAGTGAATCATTTCATTTTGAGTAAATCAAGTGGATCACAAAAATTATTCAGTTTATTTTAGTTCAGCAATTTTAGTTTTTGTGCTGCAGGTTTCTGTCTTCCATGTTGAAAAATGTCATATATTATTTAATCATATTGATTCCTTTAATGGCTTCAAGGTAGTTATCTACTCTAGCTCGCTAGCTTGTAATGTACACTAATTTTCAAATTCTTTTTTTTTTTTTTTTTTAAAGAAATGAATACTTTCCTTCAGCAAAGTGATAAAAAGTGACAGTAAAGACTTTTACATTGTTAAAAAAATGTCAAATAAATGCTGTTCTCTTGAAGTTTCTATTTATCAAAGAATCTTGAAGAAAATGGTTTCTACAAAAATAAAAAGCTGCAAGCATTGATCATAATAATAAGAAATGTTTCTCCAGCACCAAAGCAGCATATTAGATGATTTCTGAAGGATCATGTGACACTGAAGACTGGAGTAATGATGCTTTGTCATCACAGGAATAAATTAAATTTTAAAATATAACATTTCATATATTTACAGTATCTCACAAGAGTACACACCTCACATTTTAGTATATCTACTCAAGGAACAATACTATAGAAATAAAACTTGTGCTGCTTGTATAGCAGTATATATTTACTGTCCTAATTACTCAACATACAGCCATTATTGTCAAAATAATAATAAGTTAGTAAACCCTAAGTAGCCATGCAAAGCCACATGTCCTATTCATCATGTTCATGTTTTTGTCTGCTTGACAGGACCATACAAACTGTTGTATCTTGTATTAGAGCATTTCAAATTTGTGCTTTGACTACAATTCTCTCATACTGACCACTGGATGTTCAACATGGCACCTCATGGCAAATAACTCTCGAAGGATTTGAGAATTAGAATTGTTGCTCTCCACAAAGATGGCCTTAGGCTATAAGAAGATTGGTAACACCTGAAACTGAGTTACAGTACAAGCCAGGGTCATACAGAGGTTTTCCAAGACGGCTTCCACTCGGAAGAGGCCTCGCGAGGGTCAATCAAAGAAGTTGAGTCCTCGTGCTGTGCGTCAGGTGCAGAAGCTGGCTTCAAAAAACAGACGCATGATCGTGCCAGCATTGCTTTAGATGTTGCAGAAGCGGAAGGTCAGTGTGGCGAACAGGACGGCCGAGGGACGTGAGAGAACGGTGCGAGGCCGGTGGTGCGATATTGCTAATGAGCAGCACCTGTGAAGCACACCGGTCTCGCATCTCTCACGGAGGAGCGGAAGCATAAAGGGGGAGCGACGACGTTGATGATCGAGAGAGGAACAGGCCTGTATTTTAGTTGTGTTTGATTTTTGTATTTGTATTTTACTTTAGCCAGCAGTCGTCCGCGAGGGCCTGCTGGCAGTTATGTTTCTTTTCGGTAGCCAGCAGTCGTCCGCGAGGGGCTGCTGGCGGTATTTTGGTTTGTTTGTTTTATTTTAAATAAAGTATGTTCGAATGTTCGCCGGTTCCCGCCTCCTTCTTCCCTGAACATTGCTACACTGGTGCCGAAACCCGGGAGGAGGGAGGAACGCGCTGTCAGAGAGTCCTCGCCGCTGTGGGGAATTCGCGGTAACATCGAGCACGGTGCGCGAGTCGCCGCCGCTCGCCGTGGGGCGGAGCCTGCTGCCATCGGCCGGGTAGGGGAGGAGCAGGGAGCGGGGGAGTAGCGGCCATGGACGCTCGAGGCGGTGAGCTGGAGTGAGTTGCCAGGGGGGCGGTCGAGCTCGCTGCCGGCCGCCTGGGAGTTGGAGGGGCGGCTGCCGTCCAGTCGCCGCCGCTCGCCGTGGGCCGGAGCCTGCTGCCGTCCACCAGGAAAAGGGGAGGAGCAGGGAGCGGGGGACTCCTACCGTCTGCCCTAGAGCCCAAGGAGCCGTCGCCGTCCACCGGGCGGCGGAGGAGCGTCGAGCCGTCCACCGAGGGCTACCCAGCGTCACCGCCAGGCACTGCGGAGGAGATCGCCCAGCTGATGGAGGACCAGATGGCAGCGCGTTGTGGGAACCGGACCAAGTTTTTTTTTTCTCTCTCTCCCCTCTCTCGATCTGTCGCTCCTCATGCTTCCGTCTCCGTTTCCCTCGGCTTGTCGGTCCATACCCCCCGGGATTGCCGCCGCCGGGGGGGGAGTAGGCACAGGCTCGTGGGTACCCCCCGGCCTGTGAGGGGCGATGGGGGTATGTGGCGAACAGGACGGCCGAGGGACGTGAGAGAACGGTGCGAGGCCGGTGGTGCGATATTGCTAATGAGCAGCACCTGTGAAGCACACCGGTCTCGCATCTCTCACGGAGGAGCGGAAGCATAAAGGGGGAGCGACGACGTTGATGATCGAGAGAGGAACAGGCCTGTATTTTAGTTGTGTTTGGTTTTTGTATTTGTATTTTACTTTAGCCAGCAGTCGTCCGCGAGGGGCTGCTGGCAGTTATGTTTCTTTTCGGTAGCCAGCAGTCGTCCGCGAGGGGCTGCTGGCGGTATTTTGGTTTGTTTGTTTTATTTTAAATAAAGTATGTTAGAATGTTCGCCGGTTCCCGCCTCCTTCTTCCCTGAACATTGCTACAGTCAGCTTGTCAGTGCTCAGACCATACGCCACACACCGCAACAAGTCGGTTTGCATGGCCGTCCTCCTAGGAAGCCTCTTCTGAAGCTGGCTCACAAGAAAGCCCGCAAACAGTTTGCTGAAAACAACCTGTCCAAGAGCATGAATTACTGGAACCATGTCCTGTGGTCTGATGAGACTAAGATAAACTTGTTTGGCTCAGATGATGTCCAGAATGTGTGGCGATGCCCTGGTGAGGAGTACCAAGAAAATTGTGTCTTGCCTACAGTCATGGTGGTGGTAGCATCAAGGTCTGGGGCTGCATGAGTGCTGCTGGTACTGGGGAGCTGCGCTTCATTGAGGGAAACATGGATTCCAACATGTACTGTGACATTCTGAAGCAGAACATGATGCCCTCCCTTCAGAAACTGGGCCGAACGGCATGATAACAATCCCAAACACACCGCCAAGATGACAACTGCCTTGCTGAGGAAGCTGAAGGTGAAGGTGATGGAGTGGCCAAGTATGTCTCCAGATCTGAACCCTATTGAGCCCCTGTGGGGCGTCCTCAAGCCGAAGGTGTAGAAGCATCATGTGTCTAACAGCCAGCAGCTCCGTGACGTCATTATGGAGGAATGGAAGAGGATCGCAGCAACAACCTGTGCAGCTCTGGTGAACTCCATGGCCAGGAGGATTAAGGCAGTGCTAGATAACAATGGTGCTCACACAAAATATTGACACTCAGGACACAGTTTTGACATGTTCACTTATGGTGTACTCACTTTTGTTGCCAGCTATTTTGACATTAATGGCTGTATGTTGAGTTATTTTCAGAGGACAGTAAATATATACTGCTATACAAGCAGCACAATGACTATAGTATTGTCCCTTGAGAAGATCACTTTTGTTAGATACTGTATATTATTATAATTGTATTATATTTAATATTTGTATTTTATTTAGATATTATTATCATTTTTACTTAACAATATTACAATTTTTACTGTATTTTTGATCAAATATATGCTGCCATGGTGTCAACATTTTGAACTGTAGTTAATCTATTTTAAATCATTTAACTATTTTAAATGATCATAAGCTTTTAGCTTATGTAGCTACAGTTTTAAAGTAGCTACTCACCATATATTTATAACCTTGGAAGGCATCCATAATGTTCTAACCTTTTATAGTCCACATAAACATAGCTTTTGTCTTTATTTATTGATGTCGTCTTTTGTTTGCGTGTTTAATTTATGTATGCAATTTGTTCTTCAGAACGAGGATGTATCTGAATTGATAGACCAACCTGGTTCCTCAAAGCAGTGTGTGCATGGTGTTGGACAGGTGAATATGCGCTGGTGTGAACGTGTTTAAAGCGTGTGACAGCATAATGTACGGCACTTAATAAAGGCCCGTCCTGTATAACGGAGATGGAACGTTGGGAACTGTGATCTCAGCTCATTAAGAGTGCGCCTTCATCTGTGAGGTGCGCTGTCATCATCCCTCACGCAAACATCTCAGCTCAGCCTGTAATTAATCTTTACTTTTAAAGGGTCTTACGAGCCCCTCCTCTGCCAGTCCAAGGTGCATTAACACCTCCACAACAGCACAGTTCTATAGAACATGTCAGTTTGTGCCAAGAGGTAAATAATAGCTTGATGAAGATTACGCTTCACAAAAATCGATAAACGTTATACAAGATTGTCACTTCGAAAGGGGTCTGAGCATGTATCTCATGTGTGTGTGTGTGTGTGTGTGTGTGTGTGTGTGTGTGTGTGTGTGTGTGTGTGTGTGTGTGTGTGTGTGTGTGTGTGTGTGTGTATGTGTGTGTGTGTGTGTGTGTGTGTGTGTGTGTGTGTTGGCGTGTTCTCTTAGTGAAAGGAAAATGAGATTTGTACCTGAAACTACAGGGATGCAGTTTGTGATTCTCACTAATGCAATCCGGCCGACTCTCCCTGTATGTGCTACTGGGTAATGTTGCGTCAAGTTCAAACAGCATAGAGTCATTTTAAATAAACAAAGTTCAATTTCCCGAACCACATCATTGTTCTGCTCTCTCCACGGCGAAAAACGCTTCTTTCATCTCCTTTTGAAGAATCACACGTCAGAAAGCTGACTTGGGACTGAGCCAGGCTGTAACACAGAAGTTGATACCCATTTATACGTCTATCTTGTTTTAAACTGATTCCAATAAAACAGCTTGCAAATTTAATGACAGTTGAGATGCAACTCGGGCTCCTGGAGTCTTTGTATTCCGGTACAGCTAGAGCATCAGTTTTCATTTCTGCCTGTTCCTGGATCCCTCACCTGAATCTGTTACACTGTGTTGAGGAATGGTACCTTTTTTAAATTAACACTTAACAATGTTTTCTTACTCTTTATACAAAGTATGAAATTGCATTATACTGTTCATTAATGGCAATTAATGCATTTAATTGTACTTCTTCCTTATCACAGTCTGATTTTTACATTTTAGGTGATATTTATCTAAAAAAGTATAAAGTGTATGTCCTTCCTGACAGTTTTCAAACAAAACATAGGCCGTTAACCAATAGTGCATTTTGCATCTGAATGTTACATTTCATTACACTTATTTTCCAGGTAAAATATAATAAAATCCTTGAAACATGCTTACTTTAAAAAGCAGCTATTTTAAAGCTTGCTAATTTAGTTTTGGAGGTCTGCTACAATAGATTTACATGCATCAAAGGTCAAAAAACACTTTAATTTTCTCATAATATACATTACACCTTACCTCATTTCTCCAGGAGTCTGAAAACGGTTCGTTCGAAGATTCAGTCTCTGTAAACCCCTTCTTTTCGGTGAGCCTCTGCTCTGATTGGTCAGACGGCCCAGTCTGCTATGATTGGTCTACCGCTTACAGTGCGTGTTGAAAACGAAACACCCATTTCCATATCTGAATTTCAGGTCCGGAGACTTCATCAGCACTTGATACACAGTGAAACGAACAGTGACAGTGACGTTGTTTTTTCTGTATCAATTCGAACCAAACTATTTCAGGCCTCAGCTACAACTACTGTATTCAAAGTAGGCCTAGATGTTGTTCGCGGGCAGCCAATGAAAACTATAGGCTGGCATTATGCAAATTTTCAGAGTATGCATCTTTATTAACTAAATTAATTTATGCACTGGGAGATTTTATCACTTATTTACTGTCTTAGATGGCTTTTTTAGGCATTTTTTACTGGAAAACAATCATAAAAAAAGGTACACTACTGTTCAAAAGTTTGTGGTTAGTATTAATTTTTTGTATTCATCAAGTGCACATTCAATTGATCAACTGATCAAAAATGTATAAAACAATGCTGCTCTTCTGAACATTATATTTACAAATGAATCCTGACGTGCCATGGTGTGCACAAAAATATCATACAGTGCAACTGTTTTCAATATTGATATTAATTTGAAACATTTCTGAAGGATCATGTGACACTGAAGTTTGGAGTAATTATGCTGAAAATTCAGCTTTGATATCACAGGAATAAATTACATTTTACAATATAATACAATACAAAACAGTTATTTTAAATTGTAAAAATATTTCACAATATTTATGTTTTTGCTGTATTTTTAATCAAATAGATGCAGCCTTAGTGAACATACGAGACTTCTTTCAAAAACATAAAAAAAAAATTGTACCAACCCCAAACTTTTGTAGTATGAGTATTACTTTTGAGTATTATTTAACCCTACAAACAGTGATAGGTGTCGTGTTAAATATACCCCTGCATGAGGCTTTCAATCAGTAAAGTTATTTGAGAAAGTAACGCCTGCTAATGAGAATTTCGTTTTAAAGTGTAGCTCATTAAAGCTAGACATGATCTGAAGACCTTTGAGTCGTTATGGTGGGTAATGCAATATTCTCTGAGTGCGTGGTTTGTGTCTGGCTCAGATTTTGCGGACGCTGCTCATTGTCTGGGATAATGCTCACTGCCATGATGGCCCCATGGCAGGAGACGTCCATCCCTGGCAGGGCAGAACTGCTGACGGGGAGGCTCTGATACAGACTAGACCAGATGAATCGGGCCCAGCGACAACAAAAGACGAATGACACGGACGCGTGGGACTTCCTGTTTCCTGTACGGGCACACGTCAGAGTTTGTTTACCGGTGGCCCTGTTGCCGGCTGTAATCAAAAGAAGGGTCGGGGAAACAGAAAAAAATAAACAAAGATTGACACCGACCATACAGCCCTTGACAAGCCGCCTCGATGCGTTTGTTGAGCAAAATTAAACACTCCGGACTTTTTCACCTGCTCTGGCAAGCAGCGGCGCATATGGCCCGTGAGTTAAAAATAAAGACAATGCGCATATATTATCATACATAATGCAGAACGACCCCCATTTAATATGCTAATTCCCTGAAATATTACTGAACACCTTCTGTTCAGAGCGAATACATTTGAATTTGCAATTAGAATTATCCTGTATAATTAATGAAAAGCGTCAATTTTTGGCTGCTTACTAATTTGATTAAACATGTTGATGAGGCATTTAGCAGCCCGACTGAATGGAGTCTGAAACTGGACTGGAGCAGAGCAGAGAGAAAACCAGAATCGGTCCAGTTCCCCTGTGACCTTTCTGACCTGGCTGCCTGGCTCAACTGCACGTGCATTTGCATGTGTGTTTGTTTGTGTGTGTGTGTGTGTGTGTGTGTGTGTGTGTGTGTGTGTGAGGTGGCTTTGGAAAAGGGTGGGGGTTACAGGCAGAGCAATTAGTAGGGCTGCGTTTCGTCTGGCCATGTGTCGTAGATGGCAAAGAACAAATTGCTTCAATTGCGCAATGGCTTTAACTACAAATCAGGGCTGTGTAAAAGGCTGCACACACTTCCCTCTCTCTCTCTCTCGCTCTCCTCCCTTCACGTGTTTCCTTTCTCTGCGAGAACACGGTGACATCATGAAACGCTGCGATAAGGTGAAACAGGTGACTTGAACAACAGCAGCTCAACTCTGTAAATAGTTACATGTCTACAACTGAACGAGGGCTGCAAATATAACTTTAGCTTTCACCTGATTTTATTCACACCAAGCACAAATCACAACTTTTAAAAGCACTCCATGACATTCCTAAAATACCATCCGGCTGATTAAAGGTCTGTTCACACCAACAATGGTAGCTCCAAAGGTCTACACCAACGTATATTAACATTCTGTTTATTCTAAGCTCTGCCGCTTTAAACTCAAGCTCTGTAGAGTCGGTGGATTCTGATTGGCTGTCAGTGTTATTATCGTTCATCATCTCGGAAAACGTTTTGAAGTGTTCCTCTGTGTCTTTATCATTCTAGCTGTGCTTTGTACTTCCCCATTCTCATACAAGTAGAATGATTATTAAAATGTTATATTTAGTTATCATTCATTTTCGTTGGTGTGAACTGAAGAGTTTTTTCAAAACTCCTTGAAGAGTTTTATTTATCTTTTGGGTACATGTTGCCGACAGTCCCTGATGAGTCACTTATTCCATTCGGAAAACTAAGAAAGCTTAAGCACAAATGAAACGTTTTTATTGTGCAATGGCAACAATTTACACTCCAAACGGCTCCAGAATTCTGAGATTGAGATGTATAATTTCTCATGCGCTCTGCTGCTTTTCAGCCATCACATTCATTCAGTATCTAAAATTCAGTCAATCAGATCAGGCGATAAGCCCGTTCCCAGGGAATTCTGGCGTTGTGCGTGTGCATGTTTGTTTATGTTGACCATTTTGATCTCAATTCAGCCCCCTGTTGCTATTTGTTATGGCTCTGTTTGTTTTGCACTGTATACAGTATCCATATTACACATACACAAAGTCAGTCACTAAGATGACGGGGCTGGCTGAAGATCTTGAGAATGAGAGAATGAGAGAATGAGAGAATGCGAGCGAGCACACCCAGCAGCTGATGCTGAGATAATTCCTTTGTCATGAGAGGTATTTGGCGAGATCAGTGCGGTGGAGGGTGTGTTGGTGTGTGACCCGCGTGATTGAGTGCGTATGCGCGAACGGAGTGTGTGAGGCTGGGCCGCGTCCAAGCTTCGCACCTGCACCGCTCTCTTTGGGCCCCTTCTTCCTGTTCTCTCTCACTCTCCATCTCTCCATCCCTCTCTGTCTCTCGGCACGCTGCCACGCTGAAATATCGGCTGTTTTTATAGCAGTTCGGTTCCACTTATGCAGAACTTTTCCCTCCTTAGAGTTTCATTGACTATTTGAATATTGAAATGCAGGTCTTGTTTCTCCTCACCTTTTTTAGGAAAGGACAATCAGATATGAGATCTTAATAGTTTCTCGTAGAGAGCAAATTGAGACTCTGTAGTGTCATGCTTCTCACATTTTTCTCCTGTGAAATAAAATGTTCTCTCAAGTGGTTCTTGTTACTCAAAAATGAGTTGCAGGTATTTCAGAAATGTTAGTATTTCATTAAATTCTTTCAAGGCCACATTTTTGGAGCTTTGCAATCCGTGAGTGTATTTTATTCCCGATTGTAAATACAACTATAATTTATTTATTCAGAATTTAGAATTTTAATACATTTTTAATAATTAAATAAATAAGTAATAAAAATACAAAAAATTTGTATGTCAGAAATGTCAGAAATAGTCTTGTTTGATATGTGTACATTACATTTTTACATTTAATTAATTATTAGAATTATTTTGAGCTTTCTTACTACTATTTTTTAGCTTTCTTTTTTTGCATTATTCATTTCTCATTTGTTTGAGACACAATTATGTATTTTTAATAATTGTTTTAATTAATTAAATTTTTTTTGCCTTTTTGCTCTGTCTTATTTGTGTCTCTTTAATTTTTTTCTTTTGATTTTTGGAAAAGCAAAGTTTTAATGAAACATTAATGAGATCTCTAAGAAGTCTCCTGAGCTTTGAAAGAGCATCCTCTGAGCAGCACAAGTCCTCCACAGGCATGTGAGGAGGTGGTGTCCCGCCGCAGGGCCTCGGGCCTCCTCGTCATTTTCCTCTGTGTTATTAGTGCCAGAGAGACCAGCTGCTCCCACAGCTGTAAGGGAGGAGGTGATTTATTAATTGAGTGGCAGCTTTTTTTAATCTCACACGTTCTGACGGGACGTGACAGGAGCTGTTCTCTCTGTTTGTCCTCCTCGGAAAGTGGCACCGTCCCCACGCTGCTCTTTTGTGATATGTGAACTTGTGTGGAACAGTCTCGAAAAGGAGATCCCAGCCCTTGTCCTCTTAATAACACAATGCATCACGCCTGACAGTATGAAAGTCTAATAGACTATAGAGTGTAAATCTCACAGGACACCACTAACATCACTTATCAGATCTTCCAGAACTTATCAACATATCCACACAAATGAAATACTCTACAACCTGAATCCAGTGCCGCACCAGGATCAATATGTCGACTCGTGGCAATAGTGGTCTGATCAAATTCATTCTCTGAGATCTTTTTATTTTCTCTTTCCTCTCTAAATTACTCTGGACAATTTTATCTCACACACACACACACACACACACACACACACACACACACACACACACACACACACACACACACACACACACACACACACACACACACACACACACACACACACACACACACACACACACACACACACACAAGAAAATCTTTTGTTTGTTTTCGTTGTGCCGCAGTGCCAATATATTCCCAATAAATTTCATTATAAAAATTCTATAAGTAAAATTTATAATCTAGTACATTTAATAAATCTAATACATTTAATCTAGATTTAGCTTTTCTTATTAATAAAAGCTAATTATATTATATTTTTCTTTATTTATTTGTTTAAGAAAGTTTTATTAGCTTTTTTACATTTATTTACTTACTTATTAATATGGTTTTCTTTGTACTTTGTTTTTTTGTACGGTCACTTGCTTGTAGTTTAATTAATAAAATATTACATAAATATTATTAAACATTGTATACTATTTTTAATAATAATAATATTAATAAAAATATATACCAAATACAAATTAGTATAAAATGTAATTATATATTTGTGCTTCTGATTAGTTTGAAGACAACAATAATAATTAAAGATTCTTCTAGTTTTGTACCATCAGACAGATAACACAGTTATCACAGTTAACACAGCTCTCATTGCAGAATTTATATTAATTTTATAGATTTTTTTAAATATGCACAGTGAATTATTAAAACAGAGAAAGCACAGCATTTAAAAAAAAAAAATATATATATATTTCTTACTGTACAGATTGTGGCATCACCTTCTGACAGCCTGTTTTGTTCTGTAACCAACCACTAATAAACACACCACCTGTGTGCCGGCACAGTCCAAACTGTCTACTTCAGTCATGCTGGATTTAATGGCGTACAAATCACATGACCCCGAACCCCACAGCGCGCTACAGTTTAAATCTACGATCCCAAGTGACCAGCCTCCGATAAATCAATACGCTATCTGAGCGTAACCGCCCGACCGAGTACATAGAGTAAATCCATTCTGCTGTTTAACAAACAAGAGCGTTTGTGCTCAGTGGGTGTAGGTTTGCAATCTGAAGGCAGCCGTGGCTAAACACTTGACCTCTCTCTTTCCCAGCATTGGCAGCTTTCTATCACTGTCATACTGTTACTCATTCACATCTGAGCTCACTCGTCACTCAGGGCCTTTCTGGCAACTTTGAGCCTCACCAGACGAGATGCTGATTTGAGAATGTGGGGAAAAAAGAGCGGCATTCATCAAATTTCTGTGGAATGTAAATCAAAACATAAAGTGTTCACCTGCAGGCCTGGATTCCATGCAGCACTGCTGAACAGATTCTCATTAAGTCTAACTCACCCCAGCTGTGTACACTCCAGCCTGCCTGAGCGAACAAGAGCCCGAACTCTCCGAAAACACAAACGTGCTTTCAAACTTTTGCGGTAAGACTCGAGCCCTCTCCCAAGACGGGAACCAACGAACTGTTTCTGATTGGCAAGCTGTACCCTCTTCTGGTATGATGTGTTCCTCCAAACAAAGCCCCATCAAGAAGAGAAGAGGAAACATAAAAAAACAGACAATTTGAGGGGAAGTATTGAGACTTTTTGTTATCCACAAAGGATGTGATCTGTGGAAGTTGAGACTCAATTGAACTGGCCAAATTTTAATGTGCATGTGACCTGTGAATGGATGATTTTTTTATTTATATATATATATATATATATATATATATATATATATATATATATATATATATATATATATATATATATATATATATATATATATAATTAATTTATTTATTTTTAAATTAGTTTATTTATTTTTAAATTAGTTTATTATTTTGGTGCACATCAGACTTCAGACATTTTTTATTTTATTATTATTATTATTATTATTATTTTATTTAGCTGTTTGTTCCTTCTTCTGGTATGATGTGTTTCTCCAAAAAAAGTCCCATCAGGATGAAAAGAGGAAAAACTTGAGAGGAGAAACTTCTGCGAAGATGTTGGCGATTGCGTGTACGTGTGTGTTTCTCTGGAGTGTGTAACTGTCCTCGGTTCTGTCCAGGCCAGCACACAGCCAGATGGTGATGCTGGGTTCACCTTGTCCATGACCGTCTCCTCAATGCAGCAGAGAATGAGGTGTGCCAAACAGATGGATAATATCTGCTCTGTGATTTTAAAACCTGCATCTGGATTTTTTTTTTCCTCTCTGACTCTCTCTTTATCTCTTTCTCACTTGCACTCTTTTCACCCTGAATAAAGAGTGAACTTTCATCTTTTCTGGCAGCCCGACCCCGTTCGTGGTAATTCGATTTTGTTTTCGGGTGGTGTTCACGTTCAGAATAAGTTCTCTCCCTCCATTATTTGTGTTCCCGTCGTGTTTAATTAAACCCAATGTCTGATGTGCCCCAAAATGGCTGCTGCTCTCTAAACACTTCAAAGCTCCTGCAAATTACATTTACTATGTAAGCATTGCATCATGTGTGCTTTTCAAATCAACATACTGTATGTATCTAGGGCTGATATGTCGGCTCTCCTTCATCTTGACTTCGAACTTCTCACTTCAAAAACAAAGCAGAACACCCCAATAGGCAAAAGACAGCCAGACTGACCTGGAGGTATTTGTGTTCCTTGTTTATGAGGTTGCAAATACACAGTTTTGGAAAGAGATCGACTCTAGTTGTGTGTTCATATGTGCTTGCTATGTGAGTGCTGATTTCTCTTGACTGACAAACAAACGATTGACGTGGTGCTTGAAAAGGTTAAAGTGGCATGAGTGATATTAAAATGAGGTGGATGAGAGGCAAGCCCTAGGCGTTATTCAAATGGAGGAGTTATTTTTAATTTTGGTTCAATAAAGCAAGACGTTCAGCCATCCCTACCCAGATACTTAATTAAATACTTCACACACTATATTAGTTTTGTCTTGCCTGCCGCCGGTTTGGAATGGTAATAGCCATAAAGAGAAACATTTGTCTGACAGATAAAGTGAGGTATAAATCACTTTTCCCCCGAAGAACGATTTTGGAATAATAAAATACTCCTGTTTGCTGGCGTGAGAGAAATTATATTAGTTTCTACTTAAAGAGGCAGAGGCTATTTCACAGACTGACTCTTTTATTCTACCGGTCTTAAAGGACTCTCACATGTATTGTGGTTCACTCACTTAGCCCGCTGATTTACCTCGTGTTCCGCTTTGGTTCAAACACTGGAACATTCAGCTGTGACCTGTGACTGTATTTCAAACCAACATATTTATAGTGTTAAGTCGCTCAGTTTTTGTGATTGTTTTAAAAGGGCTGAGAATTCTGTCATCATTTATTCATTCAAGTTGTTCCAAACCTGTGTTAGGGATAATTTTGACAGTGAATTATAACTATTTATTTTCAATGTATAGACATCATTTGAGGTAAAGTATAGGGTAATTTATAGGGGTGTGACGAGACACTTATCTCACGAGACGAGACACGAGATTGGGTTCACGAGAACGAGACGAGACAAGATTTTTTTCAGAAATCCTCAATGACAAAATTCATGACTTGAAAAATTGTCTGCAGTTGCATTTTGAAATGTTTTAACATTTAACTCTTCTAATGAATGTCATTTTTGGTCTACTTAATGAATATGAATTATCAAATGCATTGAAAGAAAACAATATGCAAGCACTGTAAAAGTTTTTTACTGACTGGCTTTTCTCCTGTATGATTTCTCCTGAGTCTCTTCAGACCTTACTGTACATTTATGAGCTTTCAGAACTTCTGATTGAGGCTGTGTGTGACCTCCTAACTGAACTTCCTTACACAAATTGAATATAGAAATAAAAACAAAAATAAATAACAGTTTTCTCTTAGTCTTCTTAAGTTCAAACAATAAGTGGAAGTGCAACCATAATCAAAGTACAGTACTGTAGCGCACAGACTCTTTATAATTGTTGTGAAATTGCTGTTTTATTTTGCACCGGCAGTTATAGGGTTAATGCTGCGAGTTCGGATTTTGGAAAAGGCCGGTAGAGAGAAACGAGGCTGGTGCGTTTGTCTTTACAGTTGTTCTTGCGTTCCGATCATAAGTTCAGAAACGGAGCCTACCTTGTCTGTTGTCAAGAAGTTACAGTACTCTCTCAATATTCGAAGTGTAAACAGAGACCATAGCCACAATTAATTGGGTATTGGGTGACAGACTATTGTATGCGCCTGCCTAATTTGCGCGCATCAGGGAGCTCGTGTTTTACTTTCACTTTTAAATTTGTGATCCTAGAAATCCTAGAAATCTAGACGCACCCTAGCGGCAGCAAAATTTATTTAGCATCCAGTGCAACCAACAGTTGAGGTGAATGTGAGTGTAGTGGTGGAATATTTTATGCTTATTTCACCCTCACGCTCCGTCATGGCGATATCGTGAGACAGCTTCTCACTGGATGGCAAATCTCGCCACATTTTAGTCTCGCAAGATCTCGTGGCACGAGATCTCGTCACACCCCTAGTAATTAACATAAATATTTTTTTTCTACAAACCATGTGATCTGTGGAAGAAGGAACTAAATTGGACTGGCCAAATTTGAATGTGAAGTTGACGTGAATGGATAATTTCTACAACAGCATTTTAGGCAAATACTTTTTTTTAACGTGTGCAACTTTAATATAAAATATTTAAATAGTTTTATTTTTTTATTTTATTTATTCTATTTATTTTTTATTTTATTATTTTATTAATCTGAGAGGGGATGTTCCGCATAATAGTCGCATAAAAGTGGTAGTGGACAGAGACTGTCTAGCTAAGAATTACAATAAGGCACCATATAAGAATCATAAAAGTCCACAAGACTTTATAAGACTTTATAACTCTTTGTAAGAAACAGGATCAAAATTTAAGTTTGTTATCTGCTGAAAATTTCCTAAATCTTTTTTGGATATGCATATGTATTCAGATGCAGCATTTTAATTTGTTTTATTTGTTTTCATTTCTCTGTACTCTTTATATTCCTCAGAGAACTGTCCATGATTTAGTTTCATTCTGTAATATTTCATCTATTGTATGTAAAAGAAAAAAATATTATTTCTCTGCATTTGATCTCTGTCATTCACAAGCCATCTTTTCTGTAAACACTGAGCATTTGATCTCCCAGCTAACAGTGAATGCACTGACTGTCCCTGTAGCGTGCAGTGACCTCACAGCTTCATTCCCTCGCTCTCCTGAGTAAGATATCTCCCCACGGACGCCTTCCACCAGCCGAGCGGTGTCGGACGCCCATATTTCTCACTCTTTCTCCCATTCTGAGGGTTTTAACTGGTGGCATCTGCTTCACGGTCTCTCCCTCTGTTCCCCAATATGCTCCCAATCTGTCCACAGGGCCTTTACTCGCTCTAATCTATGACTTCATCTTCAGTGAATATATCTGTTCGCTCGCTAGGCTTTGACAGGGCCGCCGCCGAGGATTAGTGCTGTCTAACAGCGCGGGATGTTCCGGATGCCCTGGACTTTATAGGAATAGTTCAGCCCAAAATAAATATTCTGTCGTTATTTACATACTGTATATCCATCAAAAATATAAAAAGTCATACAGGTCATAAGGTGGCCAATCTTTTCAATATACCGGTAATGAAGGTGCACAATGACTTTTGAAAATCACCATAAAAGATTCATAAAATCCCAATTTTGTGGGCAGAACAGACCAAAGTTTATCTTGGTGCATTCATTAAAGTAACAATGTGTGAACAAATCACACTTTAAATTTGAATCAGATCTTTCAAGTGAATCAGTTGATGAATCCAGTACTCATATAACTTGCTGACTCATGATTCAGTCACAGTGGTTAACAGCTTACTCAAGAGAAATACATGTGGTTGAGTAAACAATGACAGAATTTTGGGTAAACTATTTCTTTAAAATTATCTTCTTACAATGTGCTGTTTATTTTCCCTCAGTCGTAATGATACATGGGAAAGTATCCCTCTAAGAAGCCGCTCAGCATGCTGTATGCTGGTGTTTTGGCAGTGAGAGACTTACTGTAGGCTTCTGCAGAATATCTGTTTCTGCTGTCCTTTAATGAGGGAATATTCCCGAAATTAATACTGTACGACAAAAACTCCTTTTTTTTAGTCTTTATGGCTCTTCCTGAGATTAAGTGGCCTCAGAAAACACCTACCATTTCTCCTTGTCTTTCCACCCACAAAAAAACACGCTCCCTCCCTCTCTTCCTCCCCTTCCGTAGTGGTTCCCTCTGTCTGAATAGAAAAATCCAGCAGGCCTGTGGGTGAAAAATGGGGCCATTTGGGCTTGTTTGTAAGTTCTGTCAAGAAGCAGCACCCCTGGCCTGGCCCGGTTAACAAATTGGATGTTTAATCTGGTGACATTCCTATCTGGGCCAAGGGCTAATGTATGTGTCTAAGAATAACCGGCCAGCAGGCCTGATAGATGGGAAGCTATTATAGGCGGTATTTAAATCTGAGCGCACAATTCCTCTATTTCCATGGTGGAAGAGTGACAGCTTGATTTCAACACTGGGGTGCTTGGATAGAGCTGTCAGCCTACACACATCAAGGAGGGATTTTCTTTGTTTTCCTTTCTTTTCCTCCATCGCCTCTTCCTCCTTTGGCTTGATTGACTGGACAGGCTGTTAACTGTGATGGTTGAGATGGAAGACAGTGTTGTAACGGGATTCGGGAAGTAGATATACTGCCTACAGATCTTTCACTTCAGTTCTTGACTCAGGGAAGAATGAGGAGATGGTTTGCTGGTCTATCTATCTATCTACAGTGTATATCTGGTTTGCTGGTCTATCCATCTATCCATTGTTCTGTCTTGCTATAGTTTCATCCATCCATCCATACATCCATCCATCCATACACCCATCCATCCATACATACATACATAGTTCTATCTATCGTTCTATCATGCTATAGTTTTATCCATCCATCCATCCATCCATCCATTGGTTTATATATTCTATTTATGAGGATAGTGTATTATATGTGTTATTAATAAATACATTATTTCATTAGTATACGAATATTATATTTATAAAGAGAGGTGTAGTATTGTTTTTTTAATATTATTTAAAAGATCAGATTTACCTTATTAACGATACTTACCTGGTGGACAGGTATGGTGTATATATGGTGTAAGTATGATATAATATGGTATAGGTTTTTAATCCCACTGGGTTAGTGTGATTAAAAAAAAAATTTAAATGAGTGAACTCACTTGGTCTTAGACTCTCATACATCGACGCATTGTTCTCTGATCACAACAGAGCTGTTCTACTATTAAAGGGACATTGTGTAGGAATTTCTCCCATCTAGCGGTGAAATTGTATTTTGCATTCAAACGAATTGTGCTCTCCAGTGCCTCGCTTTTTCAAATGTGTGTTGCATCTACGGTAGCTGTTATGTACCAAAAAGCTATGACAGGATGTCTTCTAATTGCACTTCGTCGAGTTTTAACGAAAACGCGTTGTGGAAATGCGTTGGTCTAGTACTTTTTGACCCTCTCTGCTATTATAGTTTTTCAAGATGGCGGAACTACATGGAAGCCTCCGTGGACCTACCTGTCACATGTATATAAAGATAATAAATTCTTCGTTTATGAGGATAAGTCAGATAATTGGCAGAGGTATTTGTACACCATTGAGGACAAATTTATGAATAAAAATATTGATTTTAGATAATAAAATACCTAAAAAACTACACATTGTCCCTTTAAGTCTGACCGTTTGATCTCCATGTAGAGGAAAATATTATCTTAGCACATTCACCCTGTCCTTCTCTCAAGAATCAGTGGGGCTTCCGATGAGGACCAAATCATCTGTAAGGTCTATTTCTCTTTTCCTGCAGTCTGTGCAAAGTCACTTTTGACATTTGACAGTTCATTAAGGAGTGTTGTTTCATAAAATCTAGTATTTATCGTGCTGAGCATAATGATTCAGACTTCATGAGGGAATGTGCAGTTTCTGTTCCCATAATGGGCCGTGTGAAAGTGTGGCAGGTTTCTGGGTATTCGTTTATGGGTGTAATAAGTGAATGTGCTCTGTTCAGGAAGTGCAGCTTGCAGTAATTTCTGATCCATTCCTCCGTTGTGAGGTCAGCCATGTTCACGTGTTTTACACACTCTCTCTTTACTGCATTATGTCATGGATTGATTTCGATTGGAGGTACAAATGTGTACTTCACCATGGCAACAGGGGCCAAAATAATGCTTAGGAGGGTCTTGAGTTAATCTGATCACAGGGGAGGAGCGATTCTGTGACTGTGATTTGAATTGCTTCATCGTCTGTCTCTGCCGTTAAGTACAAACAGACACAAGGACACTGTTCACTGATCCAAACAAACATCCCACCATCAGGGCTTTTGCAGGATCTTCTCATTTCTTATCTGTCTGTCTGCACTTCCTTCTTTCCCATTTTTCCCATGATGAAGTCAAGGATTTATTTTCCCAGCCTTGTCTCTTGCAATTCAGCATCTTTTGTATGAGATTAATCTCATATAAAACTGGAAGAAGCTAAAAAGATGATTGTTAGTGTACATCCCTGTCACATAATGTCTATTGTAATCCAGGTATTCTTTGTAATTTCAGTAAAATTTCAATATTATATTGAAAATTAAATGAAAATTCTGTCATTATTTACTCACTCTCTTGTCCTTCCAAACCTGTATGACTTTCTTTCTTCTGTGGTACACAAATTTAGGTTCCCTTACGAAGGGAACTCAACGATGCGTCCAACGACGCCATGGGAACGCCCCTAGCGTGACTGCGTCTGAAGCATCTATGTCAACTAGTCCAATGGAAAGAATGAGCGTCACGGGCGGGTGACGTCATGACCAGGATATGATAAAAGCACATCCGGTGCAAACCGGCATCAGCTTCTGTTGCCTCAGCAAGCGATCTGTGTTATACTGTCTCTGTCTATTTATTGTTGTCTGTTGCAATTTATTCGGAAACGTTATGGCGAAACAAGTGTACAAGCAGTGTGTTCCTCCCTGCCCGCGTTATTTAACGGGTGGGGACACACACGAGCTTTGTGTCATTTGTTTGGGAGTGGAGCATGCGGTCTCAGCCTTCGAGGAGGCTGAGTGTCAACACTGTGAAATGCTACCGCTCCGCATGCTCCGCTCTCGCCTGTCACTCTTTGATGTAAAGAGTGGGCAGGCTCGCGATCCTCAGGGATCAGGACCCGCGTCTGCCGAGGCGGCGCGGAGAATGCATTCCTGGGGATCGCAGAAGGATCTTTCGGAGGGGTTGGAGACGGGTCCCTTGGCCTTTTCTCCTTCCTTACCCGGAAGATCCAGCGCTCTCCCCCCTGTGTCGGAAGCACGCTCTGCGGTTTCTTCCACCCGGGGAGAGAGCACTCCATTACTTCAATGCTCTTCCTCCGAGGAGGTCGATGTTATGAGTATGGAGAGTGAAAGCACACACATGGGGGAAAAAGATTCACAATTTATTTCCCCAGCATATGATGAGCTGGTGGATGTTATGTCACGGGCTGTAGAAAAATTAAATATTGTATGGCCATCTGAGAATAAAAGCGCTCGTCCTAAAAGTAAATTAGATGAGCGCTTTTTATCGTCCACGACATTATCTCCACCACGAGAGCTTCCCTTTTTTCCCGATCTTCACAATGAAATATCGAAATCGTGGAATAAACCTTACTCTTCACGACTTTTTAGCCCTCAAGTTAAAACTTATTAGAGAATAAGAGGGCTAAAAGAGTATGGTTATGAGGCGATGCCCCAGGCGGAACAGAATTTAGCCAGCTATCTTTCGCCTGGTCCCGCATCGTCCCTGAAAGCCTCGGCTTTGCCCACTAGACCGCTTAAAGCCACCTCGGTTTTAGTGGGCAAAGCTTATACGGCAGCAGGTCAAGCTGGAGCATGTCTGCATACAATGGCAGTGCTACAGGCGTATCAAGCTGACCTGCTGGGGGATCTGGATAGTAGTGAGGGAATTACTCATGACGATATTCAAGAACTTCGTCGTGCTACCGATCTTTCTCTCAGGGCTACTAAGGAGACCGCCAGAGCAATTGGGCGGTCTATGGCAGCCTTGGTAGCTACTGAGAGACATTTATGGTTAAATCTGTCAGAGATTAAAGAAAAAGATCGAGCTTTTTTATTAGATGCTCCGCTTGAACCTTCTGGTCTCTTTGGCGACGCAGTCCACGCGGTCGTCGAGCGATTTCAGGAGTCTAAGAAGCAAGCTGACGCTTTTAAAAAGTTTATCCCTCGCCGTGTCCAGCCCCCTGGGGCTGCTGGGCGTGAGCAGCCCCAGCCGTCGAGCTCATCATATCATGTGCAACAGAAAGAGAGTGTTGCGTCTCGTGCACCTCCACGTAGACACTGGAGACAGACGCAACCCTCTCAGCCGAAGTCTTCTAAGTCGAAGCCGGATCTGAGGACCGTTCTTCAGGCGAAGAAGACTTCGGCTCAGAAAAAAAAAAGGTCCTGATGTTCATGCGTCAGGCCTGTGAGGACAGCCCCGACCGAAGTAGAGCGGTGTACACCTCATTATACGGTGCCCGTTCCATTTCGGGGTCCTCACGAGACCGTTCTGCCAACCCTGCCACCCTTGGTGCTTCAGGGCGCAGCGGTCTCCAGCGAGTCGCTGATGCTATGCTGCGGCACAGCATCGGTTCCGCGCCCTCTGAGGGGGGCGTTAGAGCAGCCAGTTCAGGTAGTTCCTGCCATGATGTTTCAGGCTCCAGAATTAGCTGTCTCAGTAACACCAGAGACCAGCCTCGAGAGGCTGGTTCCCTTAGTAAATTTTCTGGCAGCGTGGAAGCTTCTGCCGAATATTTCTCGTTGGGTCCTGCAGATTGTAGAGAAAGGATACAGAATCCAGTTTGGTTCTCGTCCTCCTCGTTACAACGGGGTGTTGCCCACAGTGGTGCATCCCGAGCAGGCTCTGGTAATGGAGCAAGAGGTAAAGGCCCTGTTAGCGAAAGAAGCTATAGAACAGGTGTACTCACCCGACCGAGAGTCGGGTTTTTACAGCCGTTATTTCATTGTTCCAAAAAAGGATGGAGGGTTGCTTCCTATTTTAGATCTTCGTTTGTTAAATCGGTCAGTTCAGAAACTAAAGTTCAAAATGCTGACACTCAAACAGATCGTGACTCAAATCAGATCCGAGGACTGGTATGTCACGATAGATCTGAAGGACGCCTACTTCCATATCTCCATCCTCCCTCAGCACAGGAAGTTCCTAAGGTTTTCTTTCGGGGGCAAAGAATACCAATATCGGGTTCTTCCGTTCGGTCTAGCTTTATCACCCCGCACGTTCACGAAATGCGTGGATGCAGCGTTAGCCCCTCTCAGGCTTCAGGGCATACGTATTCTGAACTACATCGACGACTGGCTGATTCTAGCGGAATCAGAGCAGTTGGCGGTTCGGCACCGAGGTGTCGTTCTCGCTCATATGCAGATGTTGGGGTTGAGGCTCAATGCCAAGAAGAGTGTGCTTTCTCCAGTACAGAGAACCACTTTCCTTGGTGTGGTATGGGATTCAGTGACAATGCGGGCCATCCTATCGCCCGTTCGTGTAGCTGCACTGGACACTTATGTGCATCGGACTTCTTCATTTAGGAAGTCCGACCAATTACTGATTTGCTTCGGATCACCTAAGAAGGGTCTTCCTGCTTCTAAACAGACGGTCAGTAGGTGGATAGTTGAGGCTATTTCACTTGCATACGAGTACTCGGACCAGCCATGTCCTTTGGTGGTCCGAGCTCACTCTACTAGGAGTATGGCGGCTTCTAAAGCCTTACTATATGGGGTTTCTCTTCGGGACGTCTGTGATGCGGCGGGCTGGTCCTCTCCGCTCACATTCGTTAGATTTTACAGTTTAGACCTGGATGCTGCCCCAGGTTCTCAGGTGCTTAGTGCTTAGTTACAACAGACTGACACTCAGGTACTTGGACTTCTGGCGCTTTGGGTATTCTCGTTCCCATGGCGTCGTTGGACGCATCGTTGAGTTCCCTTCGTAAGGGAACGTCTCAGGTTACTATTGTAACCATAGTTCCCTGAGAACAGGGAACGAGACGATGCGTCACCCTGCCATACTTCCTGCATCCCTGCGATCGGCTTGCTTCGGCAATTTTCGAAGCTAATGCCGGTTTGCACCGGATGTGCTTTTATCATATCCTGGTCATGACGTCACCCGCCCGTGACGCTCATTCTTTCCATTGGACTAGTTGACATAGATGCTTCAGACGCAGTCACGCTAGGGGCGTTCCCATGGCGTCGTTGGACGCATCGTCTCGTTCCCTCTTCTCAGGGAACTATGGTTACAATAGTAACCTGAGACGTTTTTTTTAAACATCTCAGTTTTTTTTTTTGTCCATACAATGGAGGTTCAAATGAGTCAATGAGGTTCAAAAGTTAATGGGTTGATCCTACTGACCTTCATTAAACAGACAAAAACAGTTCTTCAGAATATGTGTTCTACAGAATAAAATGGAAGGACATGAGGGTGAGTAAATGATGACACAATTTCTCTAGCTTTTACTGGTAGATCATTTCCTTATTCCTAAAAATTCTTAAAAATGTTGCCTTCGTGTTTTACAAACTCCCCAGATGCGTACAATAAATTTAATATGCATTCAAGCGAAATTTAGTCAGTGCTCATCTCTGATACGTGCAGGAGACTGTGAGCTGTAACTGTTTTTGTACTCATAACAAAGGTAAGAGGCCAGGGGAGTGGACGTTAGATTCAGTGTAAAGGATGAGACTGAAGAGAGAGAGAGAGAGAGACAAAGATCCGTTCTAGAGACTGTTTGAGTGCCTTATTAAATATTTAGTCTGATTGTACACGGTCCTGTAATTGCCATCTTGGCTAGTGAATAATTGATGACGTGTAGGAGAGCAAAGGAGGGCCCCGGTCTCTCCTCTCTCTCCCTCTCTCTCCCTCTCTCTCTCTCCCTCTCTCTCTCTCTCTCTCTCTCTCTCTCTCTCTCTCTCTATCTCTCTATCTCTCTCTCTCTCTCTCTCTCTATCTCTCTCTCTCTCTCTCTCCCTCCCTCCCTCTCTCTCTCTCTCTCTCTCTCTCTCTCTCTCTCTCACACACACATATCCACACCTTGCCTTGCCTTTTTGTTCACCTTTATTGTTAATATAATCTTGTCCTCATTAACTAAAATGATTCTGAAGTGAGGACAAAGTCAGTGAAATTATATTATAACCTCTGGGTCATTTCCGGAATGTTCTCTTTGCTATCATACACAATAAATTATAGGGATGCGCTAAATTATTGGCAGAAACTGTGCATGTGGCTTTAAAATAATTTCATACAGTTTGCTACATTCAGAGGGCCAGAAAAAGCAAGTGAGTTTTGATTCCGCCTTTTCCGATACAGTGAGGTAATTGGATATCAGTCAGCGTGTTGAGAGAGAGCCGAACGTTGTGAATGAGACAAAAAGCATCCTGTTAATCTGATGCAGAGCCTATGAGAGCGATTGCCGCCCGTCTTAAGCATCCCAAAGAAAGAGCATCTTTTCATAGAAAGCAACGAGCGCTCGCAGCAAACAGTGGCTGAGAATTGGAGCCATGGCAGCTTTTAAAAATACCTCTGCTGAAATATTGATTTTTTTTTCTTCTTCTTCTTCTCCTTGCCTAACATAATAAGTGAGAGACTCCAGGGATGTGTGCGTATGTGTGTGAGACGATGGGTGAGCAGACAGAGATGCTCTTTTCACACATCATGTGAGGACATTTGTGTGTGTGTGTGTAAGAATGTTTGTGAATCTGTACGTGTGTCTTTGTGCAGATACAACAGAATTTTTATTTTTTAATGAACTATCCCATTAATATATCCTTTTTTTATTCTTGATACCATGGAGACAGAATAGAAAATCTCCAGTTTATCAGATTTTTCTCCAAAGCCACTTGTAATCTCTCACACAAGTTTCTGAAGAAATTTCGACAAAGTTTCAAACTGTGCTCAGATTTGATAAGTCTGCAATTAAAAGTTCGAAATCTTCTTGAACTTATCAAACTATTCAGAGACCAACTTTATCTAAGTTGTACTACCCACAGTCATTTTAAGACTCATTACTTGTGCTGTCTCATTTCTTTGTATTTATTTTCCCTACGGAAGTTTAGGAGAGACAAAGACATAACTGAGTCTATGAAAGAGTTACCTTGGAGCAAAAAAAAAAAAAAAAAAAAAATTCATATGTCTAGTTTTATAAAAAATGTTCCCAGATTTACATTTTGGTCCTTTTTTGTCCTCTAACTCTCAGATTTCTCCTTCATAGTGGCTTATACAAAACATTTGTTTGTCAGCATCACCCATAAAACAACTTTTTTGTGTGTGCATGTACTGAAGAGTTGTAAATGGTCAGGTGGTCTGACACAGCTAAAGTCAGGTTTAGATGAGGGCCTGCCATACGGCTTTTCTCTGAGCTAAAAGCGAGAGACCCTGGCCTTCACAGCCTGAAGCCCAGCAGCCCTTCCCTCAAGTTAGAGACAGAGCGATGGAGTGAGAGAAGTGTAAAGGGTGCTGTAGACCAGCAGTTAATTCCTGACTTGGAGTTGGAGGCACATTAGGGACTGACAGGGCCACACATCCCCCTGTAATTGATTGCAGGCCAGCGTAATGAGGTGACGGCTTACAACAGAGACGCCAACTCCCTCATTATCTTTACCCACTTTTTTAAGAGCAGAAAGGGAGAGAGACAGCAAAAGACAGAGAGAAGGATGGAGAAAAAGAAACACTGAGACTAATAACCGAGCCCTGGCTCTAGAAGGTCATTAATTATTTATGTTGTTTTAATAAGTTTTAGATGGGGAGGGAGAGGTTCAGCGTGAGAGTTAGTCTTTCCCTTCTCCGTCTTTCTCTGTCCACACCTCAATTTCACCTGTTCTGTCATTCTGTCTTTTTCTATAGCTGTCTGTCCATTTCATACTGGGGTCTTTGTATCACAGGTACAATATCAGTCATTGCCAAAGCCTCGAGGGGACTTCAGGATGACATGTATCCACACTTGGAAATGAAAACGCTCTGTATTTCTGAAAGTGACAATGATAGGATATGATTATTGTATATGATATATGATTTTTTTTCTGCTTTTATTCTGTCATTGTGCTAATTAGCAAGGAGAATGTTTTTATATTATTTATTTTTTGCATAGTGATCAACCTATATGGGTTTTGCAATAGTCCAATGGCCGATATAATGCTGATATATAGGCTATAACAGAATTTTCTATAATTAAACACTTTTTATATATTATTATATATGTTATAATATATTTCATTTATTTATATATATATTATATCTAAAAATAATATAAATATTAATTATGCATATATAATACAGTACAAAGAAATGTATATTTAAGTGTTGCAATATATCATATAATATAATGTATTGCAACACAAATATAAATGGATACCAATTATGTTTTTATTATGTAGATTGTGTACTCCTATATATATATATAAAATGAAATAGCAAATGTTTTTACTAAATTTACCCAAAATAATAAAAAATGGAAAACTAATTGTATGTTTATTATATAATGCAACATTATATTTGAGAATTGAAACATCTATTGAGTGAACAGAAAAATTGCCCCATAAAAAATCAAAGATGCTGTCGATAGAGCTTAAGTTGCATTTAACCCAGAATATTCCTTTAAAGTCTGCTGGTTACACTGGACTCTTTCAGAATCTGCCCTGCTCGTGCCTTTCCACTCGCCCCCGTTTTCCTGTATGAGATCTCTATTCCACCCCGAGCCTTGTCATCTAAAAGCAGCTCTACCCCCCTCATCCCGCACACTTCCAAACACTGGGCTAGTCCTGCCTCGATCCGAAGGGAGCCGACCTGCTTTGAAGTGCTGCCGCTTTTCCAGGATGAGACCTGGAATCTCACATTCCCTGTCAACTCCTGCCCAGTGGCAGATGGAGAAGTCTAGACCTATGAGACTCTCTCCCATCACGTGCTCTCCTCTCCCCCTCCATGCCCTCATCTCTCTCTCTCTCTTTCTTCCCCGTGTTCCTTGACTCCGAGGGCTGTGCCGTTCCAGAACCACCAAAGCGGGACGGGTTTCAGCCCATGATCCAGGCAGGATTCTCTACTTTCAGATGGTGACTGGGGCGGTGTATAAACACAGTACTCCTCTAATATCTGAGAAGAGCTTCACTTACAGCCCTTGTCTCCTGCTGTGTTTTAATTCAATCCTTATTGATCCATATCTCTCCTTCCAAGGACTCCAATATCATATGAATGGAGCTCAGGGATGGGTTCCCCATATTATTGTATTCCATGGCCATAAAGGGCATTAGCAGCCAACAGAGCAACCCAGATCAAGTATCAGTCGATACTAGCTAAAGAGAGCAGGCTTTCTCCCTTTCTCTCCATCTTTCTCGCCGGATTTCTCTCTTTCCTATCTCTATCTGGGCGTTTGCTGTAAGAGCGCTGATGGGGTTAAAGTATATATAGTGATTATGTCATGCGGTAAAGTGAGGTTCTAAGAAATCGCTTGAGTTAGCACCGTGTGTTTTTAAAGATATTGTTACTGTCTTATTAGGGAGAAATCAATGGCGTCTGCAGATGGCGGCCATTTATATAGCAGACGGGGCTTCTCTCGCCGCTTTTTTCTCCCAGCATCCTTCTCTCCGTGCGCTCTGTGGGGCGGCAGCGGCGGAGGTTATCCTGTGGTTAATGTGACATGGCTGTCTGCGACCTTGCTGGTTGTTAACTGCCCGGATTATTATTGTGATAATGTGGCAATTAAAAGGAAAGCACTCCATCAAAATAGTGGGGCTTATGGTCCTGGAGATGAATGCATAGAGATTACCAGCCAGGGGAAATGCATTAAGACTGCAATCCATTTCGTACTGTAGCCCACCTCCAGCAGCGGAGGCTATTACGGCTCATCTTCATTGATATCTATTCCCGATCAATAGCGCCAGGCTGAGGTAAAAATACGAGTAAATCAACAAAGCTGGAGTTGGTCTTCAATATAAAGGAAGAAAAATCAAACATCATCTCTAATTGCACATCATACGTCTATACCGGGTGTCTTCTCTGAGCCAGCTTTGAGACTGGGCTAAATCAATCATTGGCGGCTGTTTATACTGTATATAGCTGCTGAGTTTTTTCATTGTATTTGAGTCACTCAAAAAAAAAATTCTGTCTTTCTTTTCCAGATTTTTCCTGAAATTCTTCCTCAAGTGTAATCAGAACTGTTTGAAAAATGCAGGGAACCCCAGAGACATGAGGCGATTTCAGGTGAGAATACAAATGTGCGGACAAAAACAATGTGGTTACATGTACACAACCAGGGAGTAATCACGCTTTGGTGTCTCCGTAGGTGGTGGTGTCCACCACAGTGAATGTGGACGGCCATGTCCTGGCCGTGTCAGATAACATGTTCGTCCACAACAACTCCAAACATGGGCGGAGGGCGCGACGCCTGGACCCTTCTGAAGGTAAGACGCAACCTTCACCAAAAAATACATGTTTTTTAACTTTTTATTCATCAAAGAATCCTAGAAAAAGTTTCCACAACAGCACAACCGTTTTCAACATTTATAATAATTGAGCAGCAAATCAGTATATTAGAATGATTTCATGAGACACTGAAGACTGGAGTAAAAATTTAAATGTATTAAAATGGATACGATTATTTTGAATTGTAAAACTTTTGGGACTTTTTGATCAAATAAATGCAGCCTTGGTGAGCATAAGAGACTACAAAAATAAAAATACATTCAAAAATCACCCCAAACTTTTGAATGGTAATGTAAGTTTGAGACCCCATTCATTATAATAAACAAGGAAAGCCTAACTTGTTAGTGCTACTTTCAACTTCCTCGCCTAGTTCTCGGAGTACAGGTAGTCTCACATCTGTCTGTCTGAAGGGGCTGCGCTGGGTAATGTCGCTTTGATATGAAGTGATAAAAGTTTGCGCAGAACATCAGCTCCCAGCTGACCTCAGAACAGTTCCTGTATGTGGGAAAACATGTGATTAGCTCTGTGACTGTTTTGTGTGAAAACCGTCACTGTGGAATCACCGGCACTCCTGTGTCCCGATCGAGAAAAAGGAAAGTCACTGCTCTACTTTTAGTCACTCTTCAGTAGTTCTCCAAAGGCCAGAACATGAAGAGGAAGTCACTGATGGTGATGCATTGTGGGAGTTGTGCAGGCTTTCATCTTTAACACAATAGAATACCCATGCAGATATTGTAAAAAGTAACAGCTGTTCTGTTACACCCCAACAGGTGAATGCAAATTACGCCCAAAGGTTGTTTACTTTCATCTATTCATTTTCACATGTACTGTATCAAAATTCCTTCTTTCCAGAAATTTTTATTTATGCAACAAAGAGAACAATCAAAAGCAATCAGAAGTGATGCAGAGCCTAAAGTTTGGGAACTTTGCATTCCCATAATGCCGTTCGAGTAAAGTGGCCGTTGGTGTACAGCACAATATGCAGTAATGTGGTCTGAAGTTGCACCAAGAGCCCCTTGGTTTGCCTGTTAGTTCACCAAGCTGCGACCAATCAATTCCCGTCCATAGCCAGTGGAGACTGGGCCAATCGTTCAGTCAGCCTGTCTGTCTCCATACCGCCTGCTCAAAGACGGATTTACGATAAAAGACCAAAAAAAATCTTAATGGTTTTATTGAGCTGAGTGATGCACAGACACCAAAGGAAAAAAAAAAATCAAATGAGCTTTTACAGTCATCGGACTTCCTGTTTATCAGGTTTTCTTTTCTTTTGCATTGAGAGTATGTGGAGAGTAGATTAAAACACTGGTAAATGGTAATTTGTTTAATGATAATGTTTCCCAAATGTTGCATGAACGTTGACACCGACCCGCTCTAACCTAGTGCTTGTGTTATGATCTTGTTTTCCGAAGCAGCCACTCCATGCATTAAGGCCATCAGCCCTAGTGAAGGATGGACGACTGGGGGGGCGACCGTCATTATCATTGGGGACAACTTCTTTGACGGATTACAAGTGGTCTTCGGCACGATGCTGGTTTGGAGTGAGGTAAGTTATGAAAAAACTTTTGAAGGATAATTATTTTATTTTTATTTATTTATTTATTTATTTTATTTAAAGCCAAACCATTTTACTATTAAACATTTAATTATTCTTTAAATATTTCTTTATTATCTTTCTTTATTACCTTTCTATTTCTTCAAAAGAATGCAGTGCTTTTTGACTTGGTACTGGTACTGCACATGGGTTTAAATATATCAAATTTGTTTCAATAATGTAAACACTCTTACATTTAATGTTTAATATTACATAAAACTTTAGATTTCAAGTTTGAGAGAGTGTCCTTGAGTTACGAATCACTATTTAGTTTAAGCATTAACTGTTAACATTGGAGACAATGCTTGTGTATTGAGTGCTGACCACTGAACGTGTGCTCCGATGGCTTCTAGCTCATCACACCTCACGCTATTCGGGTGCAGACGCCCCCTAGACACATCCCTGGGGTCGTGGAGGTCACACTGTCTTACAAGTCCAAGCAATTCTGCAAAGGAGCTCCGGGACGCTTCGTCTACACAGGTATACAACACTTTGCAACTGCCTGGAGCCATTGCAACCATCTCCGGCATCAGAATACATTTCTGTCATCTTTCTCAGAGGTCGATTTTTGCATGTGTTCTTTGTCCATTTTATTGAGTTCCTGCCTTTGTTAGCTTAAAATACTAGGGGTTGTATGCTTTGCTCCCCGTAAAGACGCTTTCCCATGATGGCATACTGTTAGCAGGTCATTTTTGACTCCACACAAGCGGTCGTGTCTTTACTTTTGGCTGATGTCCGTTCTCCTGTGTCCAACAGGCAGGACGATTATCATTTAGTCAAATCAATGCTTTTCATACGATTATTCCATCAGAATAATCCAGATGCCAGTCAAAGTAGGCGAAAGGTCAGATCTAGGACTGTTTGGTGTGATAAGAAAATGTCACAGCGACGGCCATAAAGAGAAAGAAAGAGAGACCTGTGTTCAGGCTTTCTGTTATACATCAGCTTTATCTCAGTGTATTTCCCACGTTCTTTGTTCAAAGCGCCTCTCATTCAGATGCATTTGCCATGTAAGCAGCAAAAAGAGACAACTTTACAATAGAGAGAACGGCCCTGTCTTACCTTCGACCATTCCTTTGCAATGCTAATGTCTGCCGGACCGACGAGATGAGTTGACTGACAGCTGTTCACTGCGTCTGCATTGTGAATAGCTTGAATTTTTCTTAAAGTTCAAAAGAATATTCTCAGTGCAATGAAAGCCTGTTGCAAATTGTAAAGATGAATGAAAAAGGACCTGTGGAATATCTCTGAATCAGAAAGCAGAGACAAAAGTAAATGTAAGGTCATACAAGATAGAGGACAATGAGAATATATACATGCACAAATTATATATTTCTCTATAATAAATAATAAATAAATATAATATATTTAATACAAAAACTACATTATATATATTTTTACACACACACACACACACACACACACACACACACACACACACACACACACACACACACACACACACACACACACACACACACACACACACACACACACACATATGTATATACATTGTGTTTGTGTGTGTGTGTGTATATATATATATATATATATATATATATATATATATATTCATTTATTAATTTAGTAAATATTTATATATTTAATACTATATTCAATATTAATATAATTTCTTTGTTATTACATATATAATTTATAATAAATACATAGACTATATACATACACTTTTTTTATATAGCAATTCCTATAAGAATATAGTTTGGAGACTGAGTGCCTAATCTTTCTGTTTCTCAAAATCATTTTCATTGTATGCTGCAAATTAGATTCACACATACATATTTTAGTTTGTGGATGCACTGACATACATCCAGCAACTTATTTACTGTGCCAGAGATGTGTGATATTCATGAATGTGAAATGAAGTGAGCTTTTAAATACTAAATAGGCAGACTGTACATAATTGAAGAGGAATGAGAGTGCATCTAACCTCAGTGATGTCTTTCCCACCAGAGATTTCCCATAAGCCCCAGTGAGCTCAACTTTACACAGCATTCCAGCAAAAAAAAAAAAAAAAAAAAACTCACTCCTTATCATCAGACACTTCCAAATGAACACAAGCCAGTTTGAATATTTTGAAAGAGATACATTTAGGTCATCAGAAATTAAGCGTTCAGGCCTTAGGGATTGGGAGGGGGATACGTACATTGGCAAAGGAAACTGGCATCTCTGTGCAGACACACATTATTTTTATCATATTCCTTTTATCTGCTTTTCATTAGCAGTAATGGACCCCATAAATGCATCAAAGACGGTCAATGTGCCCATTCCACTGATTATAGGTTGACTGTCTTATCTTTGCTCGAGTGCAAAGCCAGAGCAGCAGTGTTCAGAGCATGTCTTCTCTGATACCACTGCCGTTAACACAACCATCACAGGAAGTGATCTCACAGCATCTGGGGCTGGTAAAGAGATAGTGCAACTCTCTTCACCGGGGCTTGATACAATTCAGAATTTAGTACATTAGAATTTATCAGTTCAAATTTTGTCACATCGAATTTTTTATTTATATTGGACATGCCCTACACAGGATCTTATATTGGAATAACAGGAAAAGGGTTTTACTTTTCTTTACTTTTTACTTTGCAATTCTGTATCCTGTTTGCTACCACAGTTCAAATTGAAATTATGTTATTTAATTGCTATTAAAGGGTTTCTCAGTTAAATTCTGAATATCACACAACTCTACTCAGCACCTGCTGGCTCTGGCTTTACCATGTCTAGCTCTACAGGGAAATGTAAAAGATTTCCAAATTCCCTGAAAGCATTTCATGTGTGGCATGGGCTAGTTAGGACATCATTCTTGTTAGATTAGCAGAATGTTAAGTCCATTCTCACTTTCAGTGTTGCAGCTGGTACCTGATAACTATTACGGCTCTGTTGCTTTCTCACATTTACTCTGTTCTCTCTAGCTCTCCCTTCGGAGAGATCTTCACTCTTATTCTGTTAGTTCTGCTTTCTGCCTGCATGCATCATTAAGTCCTTCAGTCCACCAGCTCTCTCTCTCTGTCTGTCTCTCAGGGGGTTAAGACTCCCCAGGTGTTGGGTTAGAGGAAAGAGGGCGAGATGAGTGTGAAGAGCCTGAGGGTATTGACTTTCCTGGGAAAACACAGCTCTCTAAAATCAGTAGCCAAATACTGCAATAACTCAACAGCCATTGATCCTCTTTCCCCTACGGCCACATTGATCTATACATTACAAGCTCTGAGACTGGCGGCATGGATCCAGCCTACGCTAACACCACCCTCCCAATAGCCAGTAACTTACTGACTCTGCCATTATAATCATAATAATAATACATGTGACCAGAAGTGATGTACAGTTAAACGACAGCACATCGTGCCCCTGGTTTGCAAGCGTTCAAGCTGTATTTGGGGCATCAAAACGTCAGCATTTGATTCGGCCTTTTGGGTATACCATTTTATTTGATTGCATCAGTCAAGGAGATCCACCAGAAATAAAACTTGTATCTGAAACATCCTCTCAACTTCCTGAAAGGGGAGGGCTTATATTCCCTTAGAGATGCTGCATGCATTCCAAGCAATTGCACAATATCCTAGAAACAGAGGCTGAGAGGATACTGGAGGTGCGGGACTGTTAATATGAAGAGCGCTGCTCTCCTGGGTGCCAATGTGCCTGTCAGAACTTGCCTGATGCTTTCCAGGCTGACAGCCTTTGGCATTGTAGACAAGAGCTGTAGCATCTTTGCTGGGTGAGACCTTTTGTTTAAAAGATTCAGGGGTCACTTAAATAGGGTGCTTTGTTACAGAATGGGCAAGGACTGGGTACTACCTCCCCGACCAACTGCTCAACTCATTCCCGGTACCTTATTTCAGCTTCTTTGAGCATCAATTGTAGAAAAGGGGTTGTTTTTTTAAGCTAATGGATGTCATGGGGTTATAGGTTAGGCTGGCGTGGTCCCAAAGGTTTAGGAAGGGTGTATATGTTTTTTTTGGTGGCTGTAAATGCATTGTATGAAATGACTTCATACATTTTGCTATTCCCAAAAGTGAATGTAAAACTAATGCTTACTTTAGGTTCATATTGTGTTATATTGACTTGCAGCTCTGTTAATGGGATAGTTCACCCAAAAAATACCCAAACCTCTATGGCTTTCTTTCTTCTGTGGAACACAAAAGTAGATATTTTGAAAAATATATCTGTGCTTGGTTTGTCCAATAAGTATAAGTCAATGGGATCCAATGTTGTTCTTTTGGATCCCAATACCTTTCATTATACTGACAAACAGTTGAAACATTCTTGAGAATATCTTCAGGTTTGAAACAACATGAGGAGGAGACTAAGAGAATTGTTGGGAGGAAGAGACTAAGGGAATCGTTGTAAGGGTGGGATTGGATGTCAAAGCTACACAACAAAGATTTTCTCAATCTTGCTATGTAATTGCCACCGCCTGGGGCCCGAAGAGTTGATTGGAAAACCAAGGAGCACCCAGCTGGTATGAAACTTAAAATCATGGGCTCGATTTGGAACCTGCTCGTTGTGTTCTCACATCAGCCAGAGGTTCTGGCGCCATTCACTACATAAGCTCTTTAATACTGGCACTAAAGCTTAATGGCACAGGCTCTGTGGATGCAGTGGCTGATGTTTCTCAAAAACCATTCCCACAGCCTGAGCTCGGAGAGGGACCAGGAGCAGTTCACTTGTTGCACAAGCCATGGAACAATGGGCCACTTTGTTACCTTTTCATCCTCGGAGCGGGCAGATGGAACACATTAGCGGAACGTTCCACTGGATGAGCTCTGCAGGGCTGCCGAGCACGTAGAACAGGACCCGGCATGATGTCATCATTTCGTTCAGTTGTTTTACAGCTTGGACGCCGATGTGTTTGTGAGTCTCGCACTAGGAGGTGGTCTGTCAGCAGTATTCTGACTGTGGCATATACTGGTGAGATACTTTGACAGTAGCTGAAGTACAGCCTTTTAGTGGAATCCATAACCAGGCTATTGGCATGTGGTAACTTATGTAATGTCCCATTTCAAATGTTAGAAAGGCAGAAACATCATCATTTTTTTCTTTCTTTCTAACCAAGCAACATAAAGAGTTTTTCAGGAGTATTTACTAATTCATATATTTGTATTTGACAAAATGCTAAGGCTGTGCTGAAACAACCATACAGTATATTGATACATACCACAATGCTGTTTCTCATAATATTGCGTGATGGGCCAAAATAAATGCTCGGAATGGAAACCGGAAATTATTATTTAAATGTATAATTATTATTCAAAAAGATATTTTTAATATAAAAGTAATTAAATTGCATAATTCTTTTTAAATTTATAATTCTTTTTAATAATAATAATTTAAAATATTTAAATAATTTTGTATTTTTAGAATATTGCTTTTTAACTCTGTAGACATAAAAACAGAATTTTTGGTAATATAACAAATTTTTACGCTATAAAATGCTTCTTTGACATTAAAAGTACGAATTATTTTATACAATTTTCCACTTTTTTGTCAATTTTTTTCTCTTTCTGTGAAAACTAAAAGTTTATTTTATTGTATTCATAATTGTATTCACTTTTGGTGGCCAAAATGTTGGTGCATTTGTATTTATTTATTTTTGCATTTCCTACAGTTCCATAATGAAGAAAAAGGTAATCTAAATACGCATAAACTCTGAGACTATGTTTCTCAGTGCAGTCAAAACCACTCTATGAGGATCAGAGAGATTGAAACTGTATTGATGTATTGAATCAGGACACATGTATTGTGATGTATATTGTATTGTAAAGTAGTTGGCGGTTCTCAGCCCTATAATAGACAGCACCAACTCTCAGGCCCTGTTTACACCTGGTATTAAGATGAATAAGCTCAATCGGATCATAAGTAGACGAGGCAGACATATACCCTTTTTTAAGCAGTCTCTTTTGTCCACTTTTGACCACTTCTGTCCTGATTTCTTGGAGGGGAGGGTCTATGGGTGTGTAAATGTTTTTTTTTTTTCAGATCTTTCAATCTAATGGACAAACTAAACTCGAAAATTTAGTTGGAAAAACATACAGAGAGCATAAGCTTTCGTTTCTGCGTTGATAGCCTTAAGACCACTCCGAACGCTGTGAGAGTGCATGCTAGAAATCAGGAATGGTGAGAGAACATGCTTGGTACGTTTTTTATTTTCAAACCAAACTTGGATCTCCAGCCAAAGTTTAAATCTCATCTGGCTAGCGCGCTTCCCATAATGTTTACTTATTAGGTGAGTTGGCGGAGAGTAGGCGGTCATTTGTGGCTGTTTGAACGCATTTGACCACACTAGCATTTACACTACAAAAGCAATCTAATGCGTTTTCGACTACCTCTGGAAGTGGTCGAAAGTGGACGAGCTCAAAACCTTTTAAACCTTGTCTACATCTGTATCTAGTGTCGTCCACTTGTGATCCGATCGACCAAAACACATCTTAATACCAGTTGTGAACAGGGCCTCAGATATGTGGAAATGTGTGTGCTTTGCAGTGACTTGAATGTAGTGAAGCAGACGTGACATTAACACACCAAGCTCCTTCTGTTACCCCTACTCTCTCTCTTTCTCCTCGGAGAATGAACAGTGATGCAGCCATGCTGATTACCGCTTGCATCCGTTTGCCTTGCCAGCTAGATATGTTAATCATCTGTTAGGTAATTGCCTCTGTAGCGCCTTGATTAAGTTGAGTGACACGTCAAGGAAGTGTGCTTCAAAGCCATACTTCCCCCACCTGACGAGCCTGTTATTATTTTGGAGTCGCAGCCTAAAGTGTCCCCCCATGAAATCACTAATTATCCAACATTGGTTCCACAGGTCTCCTCTTTAAGAGAAAAGAGACTCCTTTGATAGTGATATGAGTCTCGGCTCTGTAGAGGAATGACACGTTCCCCTGGTGAAGAAAAACCCTCCTCAGCTCATCAAATGTTCAACCTACTCCTATTTTAATCCACTGATCTTATTTCCCATCTTGTACATGCATACAGAATGACTGACACCCGTGAAGTGATACAGCACTTGTGCTTTCGGGATATCTTGTTGCTCCCTTACTATAACGTCAGACCAAATGTGAGAATCATTTGTTGATGATTATCTGCCCCTAAAAATCCAGACAGTGTTTCATAGTGCGGTGTCACACAGGGGTAAACCAAGGTTAGCTCGGCTTTCGTAATTGCTGCCATATCAGTGAAGCGTGTTCAAGTCGTAATTAAAAGTGTGTGGTTTTTAGTGCGAGCGAGTCTGTGTTGTCTGCGTGTTTGAAGAGGCTGGGGTGGGTTTTTCTTCATCTTCCCTGGTGGCTCTCCACTTTAAAGCAGCCTTGCCTCTACTGTCAATCACAGTTTAAAGTTCATGAAATTTCTATGAGGATCGATCCAGGAGGGAGGAGGTGGTGGGAGTGTTTGGGGGTTGCAGGGGTTAGGGATGGGGGAGCGGGCCGTAATGATTGATCAGAATCTCACTTCTTGTTTTATTCCTTCAGAATGGTGCAAAGAGGCGCATTCTGATTTTTCCATCAGTTGCGAAGCGATGTATTTCCACGTGCCATGGCCTTTCTGACGTGAAGACAAAGAGGAGATGGATGGGTTGAAATCAATGACACGCAACAGGGGGTTTTCAGACGTTTGTCAACAAGCCAGATCTGCGACCTCACGGCGACAGACTAGAACCGTAAAACAAATCGCTTCCTCTCACGTCGCCCTGTTGCGCACCTGTAAATGTCTTCCCCCTAAAGAGTAGCGGGGCAATCTAAGTGCGAGATTCCCATCTGCAGGTGAAAGAGCCGCTCGGAGCCATTTTCTCCCATATCAATCATGTAGCACATGAAAATGAGAAATTGAGGCATGTTGCGTCGGAATCCGAACCTGCATCAAATTCCCCATTCCATCAATGCGCCTCCCGTGGACAGAGCAGGGCTTGATCAAGTGTTTTAGATGGGCCGAGGGCTCCATCTAAAATCATTCAGTCTGCGTTAGAGGGAGACCGCTGAAATAGCCTCTCTCTGAATGGCGCGGACACACAGTTGCGATTGTGGCCTAAGGGGGCATGACTATGCTTACGATCACTGCATCACATGGGCTAAGGAGGAGAGAACGGGAATGGATATGGCACCTAAAAAGCCCCATGTTGTAAAGACAGATGCCATCAGGGAGAGGGGAAACATGATCAGCCGGGGGGCCTGTTGGAAAGTGGGAACAAGAGAATGTAAATAGAAAAACAGTGGAGGGTAAATAGATGTAAGCCCATCGAAGAGCATGGATGTAAACAAGCGCAAACTAAACGTACATACAGTTGACGGGAGTCGAGTTATTCAGGCTCGGCTGGGAAATTAAGTGCTGTGATAGCTTTTGTGGCAGGGTTGTGTTCCATTCACAATTCGAATTGAGAATGGTTTTTAAATTCCAATTACATTTCTGAATTTGAACTGAGGTAGCAAACATGCAGCATTGCAATTCAAATTTGAGTATAAGGAAGGACAATTAAAATCAATGAAAATTAAAAGAAAGAAAACTGCCATTTTTAAGTATAAAAGCAAAGCATGTTGGGACAAACTTTACAATTTGTCTTGACAAAACCTTGTTTTAATGTTTAAATAAGATGTCATTCAAAATATTCCTCTTCAATTCGAATCCCAATTCAACTTCCTGTGTGTTGAGCCAATTCTTCATTGACATTCTCATCTTTTTTCTCATTCTGGTTGTATATCTTTACCTCTCATCTTTTATTTCCCTCCATAAGACTCATGCTGTTAGAATTGCCCTCATTAGGTCTGGCTATCATGAGTTGGTGCGTGTTGAGTGGTTTCCCAGTCAGCCCTATTTGACCTCTGACTTCTACAGAGCGTGTAATAAGAACAGAGAGGTATGCCAGGATTGATTTCAGAGTTGCACGCACTACCTCTAATTTGCTAGATAGATGGAGCCTCAACAAGCTCATATGTGAGGACAAATGCAGGTGTGCCGTGCAGGTTAACTGCATGTCAGAGGTCAAATGCTCGACGGTTTTGTTGAGAGGATTGTGATGTGTGTCGATGATGAGAGACACGATTCAGACTTGACCCTGTCGTGCTGATGATCAACATTTCGACTGTAATAGAGTTATGCAAGCATATGAGGAAATGCTTTTTTTGTCTTCTATGGCGGGCTCATTGTGTTGTCCCGTCCCACTGGACATCTGAACGAGGAAATCATATTAATCTTTCACTGTTACCTCACACTCCAAAGCAACCTTCTATTTAGCATCAGTAGATCTCAGTGGAGAGTGTGATAACCTTCAAATGAGAACGAGAGAGAGAGAAAAGAAATGTGCAGCCCCACAGCGCCTGCAATAAGGAGATGATTAAATTAATAATAAATATACAACCCTCTATTCGTCTCCTCCAACACACACACGCACACACATACACTCGCCACCTCTTCAGCGAACTGCATTATCTTTCCCTTTTCGCAATCGCACGTCAGGCACAGCAAAGACGCGTGGATGGCTGAGAGGAAGGGAGAAAAAATCAATACAAATTACGACGGAGAAAGTGGCACTGATGGCTAGAATTGCAGCATATGTTTACACTAAATCAGGCAATCTATCTTCATATGGGCTGTGTAATGCAGGCGGGGTCAGGGTTCGGCCCGTGCACACACACTCTCCAATTACTCCCACTTCTCGGCGGGAGGCAGCCGTATCGATTGGCTGAGAGGACAGAGGCCCTGCAGGCAGCCAATGGGGCGCTGGGGTCAAAGTTCAGGGGGATTTTAATAAGAGAAGTAATGGGCTTAATTTCTTGGGGTGTGATAGAGAGACAAAGCCCTCCCTCTCATGTCCCCTGTTCAACGGTTCATTAAAGTGCAAGTTTTATGGGATTGCTTTGTGAAATTGCTCTCATGGACGCTCTTCCTCCGTTGTTCCTGTGTCTCTTTCCTTTTCTTTCTTCTCGTCTCATTTTTTCTTTCCTTGACTCTCTTTTGTTCTTGTTTGTTAGTTCATTTCTTTCTTCTTTTACATTCCTCCATCACCCTTTCTTCATTCTTTTGTTATTTTGTTTGTTTTTGTTTGTTCATTCATCTGATCATTTGTTTGTTGGGTTCATTCATTTATTCATTCATTTGTTCTTTCTTTCTTTCATTCATTTCCTTTCTTTCTTTTATTTCCTTTCATTCATTCCCTTTCTTAATTTTTCTCTTCCTTTATTTATCTTCTATCTTTCCTTTTCCTTCCTTTATTCCTTCCTTCCTTTGCTTGTTTTTTGTTCAATAATGCATTTGTTTGTTCATTCATTCGTTCATGCATTCCTTCCTTTACTTTCTTCATTTGTTATTTCTTTGTCTTTCCTCCCTCTCCCTTCCTTAATTTTTTTCCTTTTCTTTCTTTATTTCCTTCCTTCCTTACATTCCATTTTCCCCTTCTTTCTTTCTTTCTTTCTTTCTTTCTTTCTTTCTTTCTTTCTTTCTTTCTTTCTTTCTTTCTTTCTTTCCTTCCTTCCTTCCTTCCTTCCTTCCTTTCTTTCTTTCTCTTTATCTCTCCTTCTGCCTTGCACTGTTTTTTTCCCTGACACTTTATATCCAGATGGCGGCAATTATCGCAAAGCAGACTGTCCAAAAATGACACAACAAAACAATGGCACATAGATCGCTTACTGAGTCTAATAACACTGCCATTTGATCAAACCGCAGTTCTTCTGACCCGGAGAAGGAACTCGATCGTTTCCACTGTGCCTTTCTCAGAGCGTCCTGAGAGACTGTTCCTTCACTTTCACAGGGGCATTGAGTCACAAAGATCCCCGCACCCCCCTCCTCCACAACCGCTGTCACTCCACAAGCTCTTTTCTCCTCCTCTCTGTGAAACTGGCTCAAACAAATTTGATTTAGCAGCTCGCCGAGACCATTCCCGAGGAAAGAAAACAAATATTGTTATAATGGTAATAACATCTATTTGCCACGCACGACAAACGGCACCGGGCCCTTTGAAAAGAGGCCCCTGCTCCTGCGCAGCCACCTTATTCTTATTCATGAAAGCACCGCTTATGCATATTAGTGCAAACTAGGTATTCTACTCGCTAGCATTTGGACTGTCAATCATCCTTATGGAATACAAGAAGCAACGGTGACAAAAGCGGACCGGGCAAGAAGGCTGACAAATTGTCCCCAAAGTCAAATTTGACAGCCTTTTATGATTAATGGGCTTGATTATGGAGAAATATCTCCCTAACTGCTTTCCGGGTGTTTCTTTCTGCTTTTGTATAGCGATGGAGAGATGGAAAAGAGGGGCAGAGAGGAGGTGGTGTTTGCTGTGAGAGAATGAAATAAAACATGAGCAGGGTTGAGTGAGAAGAGAGGAATTGAATTAGGCAGGAAAGGTTAGAGTTTGGGTATAAAGAAGTGTAAAGGGGGACAGGAAGGCCATAGGGCCTCACTAAACACTTCATAAAACAAATTCACACAGGGGGAAGCTTGGATTGATGCCACAGGACAAATGTAAACAAATATACAGGGACAAATGTACATACACACTCACTGATATTTAATCTTTCTGAACTCTGGGGCGTCATGGCAGAGAACTCTTGGAAATGGACGAGATGACATAATGGCCTGTTTCTGAGAGAATTGCAGTCATTTAAATCAAATAAACATCTTATTTTCGGTTTGTCCCGCAGCTCTGAATGAACCCACCATAGACTACGGTTTCCAGAGGCTACAGAAGGTCATCCCTCGCCACCCTGGAGACCCAGAGAGGTTACCTAAGGTAAGTGCGGTCTGAAGTAATTACTTTCGCTTTCACTTTTTTTTTCTGACTTTTCTCTATTTTTAATATTTTTCAAAATAAAACATTTTGCTGTTCCTGGCTGTGTTTTAGATTTACACAACCTCTCCTGTTTTTGAAAGAAAAGCTTGACATAAACTTGACATAAAAATAGGTGTAAAACATTCGCAAGGTGGGCATTTAGTATTTCAGCCTCCGATTTGGCTTTGCATCCCTTTTCTTGCAGCAAAGGATGGGTGTTTTCTATGTCTGTGAAGCAAACCTTGATTCTGAAAGCCTGAGGGTCTTCTGTTTGATAGTGTAGAAGAGCAGCTCGTTCCAGCTTGTGAATGAAAAAACAACTGTTTGTGTGATGCGGGCTTTGAGAGGGTGAGATGGAGGTTAGATCTGTGCTGTTATCCATGCTGGTGGCATATTGCAGCTTTGGGGTAGCAACAAGCAACAAATCAAAGAACAAAGCTGATATGCAACGGGTGCAGACTGTGTGTATATATACAAAACACACATGCGTACGCACACACATCAAGTCGAACGCAAAAACCCGATGTGCCGTCAGGTGCCCTGGGCGGTTTGCCGCCTGGTTAGTATGAAAAGATTATTTTCCCCTAAAAAGGCAGGAAGCTAAGTGAGAGAGATTCTTTCGGGCAGGGCTCTGGTGTAGGAGGGGATCAGATCTGATGCGGACTGACACTTTAAAACAGCTGCCAAATTGAAACCATTTATCAAAATCTGACATCTGAGATCCAGTCACCAAAAAAGCAGTTTATTTGTAAATTGATACTAATAGTGAGCGTACATTGTCTGGCTGCTTTGATGCTGTGATACGTGGCAAGGGGAGACCGCCAGCTATCACCTCTTATATACTTATACATTCAAGAGGAAAACTCAATAAGAATGTAGACGTTTTTTTTTTCACCGCCTTTTTCCTGTTCCTGGTGCCTCGTTTTTTGACACAGGCCTATAAATAAATAACCAAGTAAATACATAAGGCAGGAAAGGAGGTAAATAAATAACTAAGTGAATGAATAAGTAATTGAGCATGCAAATAAGTAAATAAATCGGGCCAAGCCAAAAATGGCAAAATATTTAGTGGTCTTTTTTTTTTTTATCACAAATCAATGGTCAGGAAATTAGCAAAAATTTGCACAAATACTGTAGATAAAGTAACTTAGCACGGAATAGCCTTCCCAACTTGCAGACAGCTTTTTACAGAAAGATGTGTCAGTCACTCAATGTTAATGGCTTCAAACAGTTCATTGGTAGGTGAAAAATGTCTCCCAGTTCGTTTGAGTTTAATGTGAGACCAAATATTCACTATAGGGCTCAAATCTAGAGTCTGACCAGGCCAAAACATGCCTGATGGACTTGTTCTTTTGATTGACTTTGCAGTTTGAGCAGGAGGATTGTCTTGTTGAAAAATAGCATCTGATCATTCCTCTTTAGATATCAACTTTTCATCCGTGGGAAGCAAGCTATTCTGCAATATTCTCCTGTACACCAAAGCATTAAATGACTTTTCACAGTGAAGTAGCTCACAAATACTAGCAGCTAAACGGCTCCCCACACAATGACACTCTCCCTCCATGCTTCTGTGTGGTAGAGATGCTTTTATATTATATTTCTCTCCAGATGTTTGAAGAACCGCTCTGGAGCATCACCATGCAGCTCATCACTCCACACACAACTTTCCATTTTCTGTTAAAAACTTAATTCTGTCTTTGATGTTTTTCTGAGACAGCAATGACTTTTTAAGTAGTGCATTTGCTTAAATTTTGCTTATTTCCTGACCAATAATTTGTGGTTAAGTCAATTAAAAGCTTAGTGGTTAGCCATTTTGGGCTTGGTCCATTTTTTTATTTGTGTATAACAGAATTGTTTGACAGTATGACTGAGTTTGACTGAATTTTGCATTTACTTGACTCCTTCCAAAATCCTGATCAGATCTGCAGTATGTGTGCCAGTGATGTCCACAGCATTTAGAAACCCAGATGTGTTTGTCTGAGACCTTTGCTGGGGCCAGGCATGTATCAGGTTTATCTATAATTTCATTTCCAGTCCCAGGTTTGGCTGTGAGCACACACCTCTCCGTCCAGATAGATCATGAATATGGACGTGATTCAGGACGCTCCTCTGTCCCGCAGGCAGCTGCGTTTCTCTCTGGCATTCGGGACACACGTTCGCAGGCAGTCCCAGGTTACCGCGAGGTTAACGACCTGTGAGAGCCTCTCAAAAGGACACCTGGATTATGGCGTGTCTTATGAACTCAGAATGGTGGTCTCTCTTAGCAAATGAGTCTGCTTCCAACACAAAACAATCAAATGCACATTAAATTAAACGAAAAAGTCCTGTTGTTTGCATGCTGAAATGGGCTTTCTGCTCAGTCAGAGAGAATATTTACTTTATGTACATGTGGTAGCTCTCTGAAGCCCTGGATACTGGGGCTAGTTGTCACACTTTTTACTTAAGTGAATATTTTTGAACGTCAATTTCTGTATGAATGTGAATCTTGAACCTAAAAGCTATTGAACATTACAACTATGATTGCCCAGGAAAAACTTTTTGTGACAACATGCCCTATTGGCAGGTCATATTGTTACACTATTTGTGGTAACTTTGATTAACAATTTGATTAACAGACATTAATCAGCATATTTTAGGATTTCAGCTTAAATTAAACAGCAAAGTAATTATGAAACAAAAAATACAAAAAAAATAAATAAATAAAAAAAGTATGTAAAATGTAACAGACAAATATCAAGCCATTGTTTTGGTCAGCAGATATTTAAATTAATAAAGTCCATTAAGTAAAACAACATGTGACTTGCTCATTTGAATTGACAAAAATGTTTCTTATTAAAAAGGCTTTTAGATGTTTCGATGTTTGAAAAACAAACATAAAAATCTACTTTTAAAGTAAATACATTTGTGCAGTTTTAGCTTATTCAGATATTGCTTGCGTGACAACTAGCCCCGGCCTCCCTTTTAAGACCTGTTTATACTTCCTTGTGTCTTCTTTAAAGAGGAAGTATGTTATTGACTTCCTTTGCCTTGTCATGTTGGCGCATTTTACTTTATCAGTTGCTCTTTATTAGCACAATAAGCTTGTGTATGTGTGTGTGCGTGAAAGTTGTAATGTTGTATATGGATGTATGTGTGTGTGGTAGACCTCTGCTCACCAGGCTCAGTGTGTGTGTGTGTGTGTGTGTGTGTGTGTGTGTGTGTGTGTGTGTGTGTGTGTGTGTGTGTGTGTGTGTGTGTGTGTGTGTGATTTATCATTGTTAGGGGACCTGTCGGATGGCTTGCTCTCCCGGGTCAGCTGATCTGCTCTCGCCGGGCGCTTGAGAACCATCCTCCCATAATTGAGCCCCTGGAAAGAAAGCAAGGGGAAAACAGGAGGAAGAAAAGATAGGAGGAAGATAGAAACAGGCTTGTCGGGAGACAGCCTTCAGGGCTAGAGAGCCGAGAGCCGGGCCAATCTAAAGTCAAACAGACTCACCTTGTTACCTGTGCTGAATGAACTGTAGAGCTTCTGAGCAACTCCTTGTGACCCATTCACCCACATACACTTCACACACACAGACACACACACACACAGAGACAGCAGGGGGCCAGTAGTGTTGAGATGGTTTCATGCTGTGATGCTGGGCTGTGGAGGTCTGTGAAAAGGAAAAGGAGAGGAACACAGCATCTTGATGCACCGTAACACGTGCTCTCTGCCTTTTGGCAGGTAGAGTGAAGAGATTAACATGCAGACATGAATCCAGCTCATCCAGAACACCTCTCAGGGGAAGGAGCCGCTCGCACGCCTCCCCGAGCGAATCTCTCGTAGAGTCCGAACCCTTCCTGGCCTGTCTCTTAAAAAGAAAGGTTCCAATTAGAACCGAAAAGAGTTTTACAGACATTTGTTCAACAAAGAGAGAACTTTTTTGTTACAATGTTCTCTGGCAGTCTGATGCTAAAGCTAAACACAATGCTAAATGCAAATACTAAAATGCAGCTGAGCATATAATCACACATAGTTGGGCTAACAAAATAATAGGCTTTTAAAAGGGAGGAGATATCTTTTGTTTTTGATGTTGGGGATGAATCAGAACAAACGGTAGCACTTTATTTTACAATCCTGTTCCCAATGTACATACTATTTACTTATTACAGTAATTACAAAAACTGGGTAATAACTAGGTACTAAACCTGAACCTACACCTAAACCTAACTTTATCCCATATAGTTACCTTATATTACCCAGTATGTTCTTAGGTAAGTACACTGTAAGTACATGTAAGTGCACGTACTGTAAAATAAAGTGTAATCGAACAAACTTTATTACCTGTCACTTTGTAAAATGGTTTGGCCCAATGTTTATTTACAGTTTAATTTTAGTATTATGTATATATTATTATTAATATTTTGAATTAGCTTTATTTAGTACTTTATTTTTATTATTACTACATAGCCTAGGTCTGATTTATTTTTATTTCCATTTTACTTCAGTTTATTTATTTTCAGTTAGTTATGTTAGTGCTTTAACTTAACATTTTTTTTTAAATTTAGTTACCAAGGCAAATTTTTTTTTAGTTTTTCATACAATATTTATATTTTATTTTAGTTCAGCTTTATTTCAATTAACAAGAATGTTGTTAATAGTTTTAGTTAATAATAATAAATCTTGTTTCTTTCCATGCAGATAAATCACACTTCTGCTGTTGTTTATGCATTTAAAAAACTTGTTAATTTTCCCTTGTCAGATTAATCATTTTGCAAGACGTTTTGACGTGTTGGCATTTGCGCTAAGGGTGCCCAGAGGCTATTTTGGTTGCGAGACAAAGCTCAGAAGATTGTGTTTACCAGTAGCATAAAGTCATATAATTTGCATCCTGAAAAACATAATATCTTTTAATAAAAAAAAAAATAAAAAAAAAAATGAGTGTCTCAAGAGCCATATTGCCATCTCAAGAACCTTTGACATTTTTTTATATATAGGGTCCTATAAAGCTGAAAACAATTTTGAGAAGTTATTTTTCAGAGTATATGTAGGAACCGGGGGTGATGGAGTGGTCCGATTCCTCCAGTCGCTGACCCTGCAGAGGATCACTCACAGTCCTCTTGGTAGCACAAGAGACACTCCTGTCTCGTCCTTAACCTGTGATGCAAGGGACCCTTCGTAAGATCCCATCACCTGATCCCCAACATTACCTGGGGCTCCCGGGTGAGAAAGGGAGGGTGTCGAATTGGGGCTCTGCTAAGAAAGACCACCACCCTAGAGTAATAAAGATCACAGGATGACTAATTGTATGCCTGGTAGGCGGCAGATCTTTACACCTCGACAATCAGCTAATAAGACAAAAGGCCCAGCGCCAGTCTCTCCCAGGGCCGGGTGGCACACCTCTGGAGCCCAGACTGGGGTCAGGTGCTCAGGCCGACCGGCTGTAATCATCAGCGGGTCTACTCGAGGGCAACTGTCACCTTATCAATCATTGATTGCATTTCATTAGGGGTATTGAGCCTCCGAGTGATATTGAGGTTATAGAGCAGCTTGACTACAGGGAACGCAGTGCCGATTTGTGCTGGCAGACTTATTTTGAGAGGAATGTGCCGGACTTTTTGTTTTGGCTGAGAAAGTGTGATGTGAAATAGTTTGTAGAGATGTGTGAGGGGAACGTGTGTAGAGTAGCCGCAGGTCGTTCTGTAGACGCCACATAAATAATGAAGTAAAGCTAAGTCCACAGAGCAGAACTGTACGGTTTATTCACCTCGTGGCTGTTTGAAGTCATTTCATATCTTTTTTCTCTATTTCTGCATGCCTCACTTTCTTATGTTTCTCAAATAATTATTTTCTTTTTATATTTTACAGGCTAACCAAAATAGTTTAGTTTTACATGTATACATTTATTAATTGTTTTAATCCAAAGCGACTTGCAAATGAGGAATACAACAAAGCTATGAAAAAATACATTCTTATTAATTTTTTTTAAATTTTATTAATTTAAATATATCACAAAACACTTTTACAGTGCAATTAAAAACGTTTTTACTAGTACTGAATGATAAAGCTCAGGGACACATTCAAACAAAAAATAAATTTTACCTTATTATTATTATTATTATTATTAATCGTAGCTGCTGCAGTATAACAATAAAAAAATATAACTTTTTGCTGACTAGCCCATGAAAATAGAGGCCACCCCAAAGTCTTGATGAAAGCCACATATCTCTATGGGATTTTCTTTTTATTGTCCATTTAATATAATTTAATATAAAATCTGATCACTTACAAGCCTCAAGATGACTTAAGTTTATACACTGTAAAAATGTATTTTTCATTAAAAAATATGTTTCTTGCCATTTCTTTGTAATTATTTGTGAATTTACTAGCAATTTCTGAGAAAAAATTGTTTCAAAATAAATCCTACAATAATTTTTTTTTCAGTGTTACTTAGGGTTAGGCATTTAATAAAATCTCTAAACCAAAGTAAGAGAGAAATTCACCTCTAAACCAATCGTACTTGAATGTTTTATCATTTCTTTATCCAAATAGTACAAGTTCGTATTACATTATTTGTACATTATGACACAGAACATACAGACTACTAAATCTGTGCTTGATTTGTTGTTTGGTTTAATGCAAGAATGTTGTATTTGTCAATGTGTGTGATGATGTGAATAGTTAACCACGAGTAAATGTGTGTGTGTGTTTTACGGAAGTGCTTGTGTGTGCGTTCATGTTGTGCCAAAGGGCCCGTGGCAGGGTGTCGTAGCCAGCTAGCATCAGAGACATTAACTAACTTCTGTTTTATAATGGAGATTAATGAACTGAGCCGGGGCCAGAGGGAAGACAGGACAGGAGAGGAGAGCAAAGGAGAAAGAGGGTATGAAAAAGAAAGAGAGAGGGAGCGAGATGAGGGGTGTGTCAGTGCCAAGGCTGTGTTGGTGACAGATTGCCCACTGGGTGTGGATGGCAGAGTGCTGTTGAACCAGGGACAGGTTGGGCGGCTGGGGCCGGACACAGGGAACTGCAGCGGGGAGGCGGCCTGGAACAAGAGCCCCATACCTGGACAGCATCAGGCACGAGAGCAGGGGACAACCAAACCACAGAGACACGTACAGATGGGCAGAGAGAGGGAGGGAGGACTGATAAAGAAACACCCACAGGAACACTGTAAGAGAGAGACGACCAGACGTACAGTAAAACAAGAAATACTTTATGAACAGGTGCGCAGCGCACACACACTTCAAACACTGCACTCATAAGCACACGCTTTATGCTAATAGATGAGTGAAACTGAGTGCTATAACAATAATGCAAAACAATACAATAATCAGAAAGAGCTTTAATACCAAGTTTGCTTGCACACACAATTTTTCCAGTGCACGCATATAAATACAACAAGATACATAATAATGCAGTTAAAGAATTAAAATATGAAATAGTATAAAGACATTAGGTTAAGCCAGAATAGACATATTTACAATTTTATGGATAACATACAGTAGTATACTATAAAAAAGTATGTATACTGTAAAAAAGTATATGATCAATAAGTTATGACAACATGTGTTTATACATTGCTTTAACTCATAAATAAAAGTTGAAAATTGCTTAACTTATTTTGATAAGTTATACAAGATTTAACTTATTTTTTAAAGTCGGTTTAATGTAAAGTTGATTATACTTTAAACGTTAAGGCAGCGACTTTTTTTATTACAAGATATTGCACTAAACAGTGGGAGTATATAAATATGTGTTATTTACTGTATGTGTATATGATTTTGTTACCTTCAATATTTTTTTTCTACCTGATTTGACATTTAAAATAAATTGTGTTGCTGTAACCTAATTAAATACGGTTGATTTTGTCATATTAAATAAAATATTTGCTTTTAATCTTTGTTTATCTGGTATAACATTTTTACAGTGCAATAAAAACACGTTTTTAATAACACTGAACTATACACCCCGGGCAGACATTCAGATTACATATATCTCTTATTTTATCATTATATTATATTATATTATTATATTATATTAATATATTACAATATTCAAATTATAATTCATTGTTATAATAATAGTTAAATATTCTTTTTGTGTAAATAGTGCACAGGTTGTTTTGGGAGGTCTTGTTTTGGGTGTTTTTAAAGATGCTCTCTATTCTAATCATGTCACTTTTTTATTCAGTTTTGGAGTTTTCAAAACAAATTCCTACTCATCACATTATAACTAATGTAAAGGTTGAATAAACATGTTATATTGAATAATGCAGGAACAACAGAGCACAAGGTCTCAACTCTCTCTCTCTCTCTCTCTCTCTCTCTCGTGTTTGTCATTGACTTGAGCCATCTGTGAGGATCGTTACTGCTCGTTGTTGATTGGCTGAGGAAGGACTGTTAGTTCTAAGGTCATATTTTGTCGTGGGAAATGCAAGTAAATGAGGATGAGGAGGAGGAGGAAGCCTAATGCCCCCATCTCCATATGCCCCCCGATCCTCGCTTGCGTGCGTGTGTGTATGTATGAGCACTACCACGCAAACAGTCCCAGATGAGCTCTTAAAGTTAAACTCCAAAGGAATATCACAATATTTGCTGGTTTCCTGAGCATGTTTCTGCCTCTCTGCCTGATCTGAAGGCCACTGTTGTTCTTCCTCGTAAATGTAATAGTTTCCACACAGTGTGTTCAGAAACTCAGCCAGAAAGTGTTTAGTTTCAGGGCCTCGTGGCCTGGCATAAAACAGTCACTAAGAGCTGCACTTCACAGATGCAGGCATGACATAGATGTGAGAAACCTGAGAGCTAGTGTTCCAGCGTGAGCTCTGCTTTTCTGCATGTATTAAGGCATATTTGTTTATTTTAGCTTCAAGTGTGTATGGTGTGTATTTCTAGCCTTGATGCACTTTTTGGGAACAGACAGTCCTAAAATGTCCCTAGATATAAGAACAATCTGAAAATGTTTTTGTTGATATATTCATCAAATGAAATGGTTTGTAAATAGTGTCTTTATTCATTTCTAAAAATGCTAAAAGCTTTGTTTTAAGGTTAGGGATAGTTTACCGTTTAATTTACGAACAATACATTGAAAAGTAAAAAAAAAAAATAAGATTTTATTTCATTTTTACTTACATTTATTTACTTATAACTTATTTGAGAACTAATGTTCCAGCATGAACTCTGAAT